>CABHPQ010157553.1:5365-52452 GCA_902168405.1 Peromyscus aztecus
AGAAAGAAAGAAAGAAAGAAAGAAGGAAAGAAAAAAATCTCATATTTCATTTTAGGCTAGCATGGCAAGTGTGCCTTTGGTAAATTACCATTTGAAAATACTATTTTTTTTTTCAGTTTATTTTTTCATACCTGATCAAATGAAAGGCATTTGTTAGTCTTTCTAAGTTCAAGAGGTCTCTCCTGTTTGGATCTAATCCTTATTAATCTTGATGGTATCCATAGCTTTTCTTCTCCCGTGGAAACAAAAGCAAAACCTCTTCCTCAATATAGCACATACCCTGCTTTCCCTTCTGAGGTCAACACATCCTTAAAATATACAGGGTGATTTAATTCAGCAGTTTTTTCTACTAACCAGTGTCTCTCTGCAGCTGTCATTCCTTTCTCATTAGCATTTAAAAAATTTAATGTTAGTAAAACACTGTGTAATCTATCTCTGAGGGGGGGGTCTTTATTTTCTGTTTATAAGCATATCTTTTTAAAGTGTGATTAGATCTTTCTATAACTGCTTGTCCTGTAGGATTATGTAGCATACCTGTAATATGCTTTATGTTGTAATATGCAAAAAACTGCTTCATTTTACTAGAGACATATGCTGGAGCATTGTCAGTCTTAGTTTGTACAGGCATCCTTGTAATGGTCATAATTTCTAATAAATGTGTAATGACAGATTCAGCCTTTTCTGAACTTAAAGCAATTGCTTATTGAAAGCCTGAATGTGTATCTATGGTATGGTGCACATACTTCAATTTTCCAAACTCTGGAAAATGAAGCACATCCAGTCAGCAAATTTCTTTTATTTGGATACCTTTTGGGTTCCTTCCTGTAGGTAATGGAGTTTGGTTATACAAAAACAAGTATGACATTTCCTTATAATTTTCTTGGCTTAATGCCAAGTGACAGAAAAATGTTTCTTCAAACTTTGACTATTACCATAGTATTTCTTATGAAATTCTGAGAATTCTAGCACAATGCCTAACAATAACTGGTCAGTTTCATCATTACCTTGTGCTAGAGGGCTTGGTAGATCTGTATGGGATCTGATATGTGTTATCTAAAAGTGTTGGATTCTATTTGAGGCTGGGGTGAAAACCTTGTAGCTCTGAGAGGTTGAGGAGCAACTAGTTGACTTTCTTCCTTAGCCAGTACCTCAGAAAAAGAAGAGCTTTTTCTACCATTCCAATCCAAAAGGAACTGCCAAACAGAGTCTGTCCCTCTCTTATACTTCCTGTGCGTTTCTCTATCCATCTTCCTGCCTCCCTCTTTACCCTCTGTGACAACTTCCTATCAACTAGCTGCTGGCTCTGCCTCCTAACCTCAGGTTTTTATTTAATTCACACAGTCTCGGGGTTCACCATGTGATCAAATATCCCACAACAAAAGTTACTCGTTTTAGACCGACAAATATATATATTTTTTAATTTAATTTATTTTATTTTACAATATAATTTAATTTTACATATCAGCCACGGATTCCCTTGTTCTCCCCCCTCCCGCCCCGCCCCCTTCCCCCTTGCCCACCCCCCATTCCCATCTCCTCCAGGGCAAAGACTCCCCGGAGGATTGAGATCAACCTGGTGGACTCAGTCCAGGCAGGTCTAGTCCCCTCCTCCCAGACTGAGCCAATCTAGACTGACAAATATTGACTTGACAGTTTGTCTTACTCTGGGAAGTGTCTCATTTCCCAGTTAGTGACCTGGTCATGCTAACATGGGCCGATACCCTACTGACTCTTAACTGTATAATGTTGTGGGCAGACAGCAAAAGTTTTAAAGAGAAAAGAAGTAGTCATACAAAAGCTAAGGAGTAAATATTCCCCAATCAGGGGCTTACATTCTGAAGATGGGAGTGGAGCGCAATTATTCCTTGGAAAGGGTAGCTTGGTGTTCCCCAGGCTTGAGGTCCATGAGCAGAGCCATTTTCCACCCTCACCTCCCACGGATTTCATGTGGCAATGGACATTACACCTTGCAAGTGTTTCTTGTAATTCGTGTGCACAAAGCGTGTTTCTTTTCTCTTTCTCCTTTTACTCATCTGTCTGCATCCACAAAGTCACAGAGAAATTTGGAGGCAGTGACACTTTGTAACTCCTACACATATGAGAGTACAAGAAGGAGGAGAAAATGGAAAGAGAAAAAACAAACATTTGGGTTATTGTGAAAAGATGTATTTTGTTTTTAAGTATCTCTTTGTCAGCCTGAGACTGTTGTTTCCAATGGAGGCCCAAGAAAAGTGTCAGATCCCTTGAGGCTGGAGTTACAGGCACTTGGGAGCCAGATGACTTGGTTTAAGAGCAGCAAACACTCTTGACTACAGAGCCATCTCTCTAGACCCAAGACAAAACTTTATTATCATTCCATTTCTTAGGATATTCTGACTTGTGCAAGATGAATTCACAAAACAGATATAAATAATGGACTTTTGCCTCATCCCCAACCCTTGAAGTTTCTACTCGTGCCCTATATTAAGTTTCTGTGCTTGAACCCCCATGGGGCCTGGCCCAACCCTAAAGGCCTGTTTTTTGTTTTTTGTTTTTTGTTTTTTCCTTTTGGGCCCTGAGTTTAGAATTTACAGAGCAAACTTAAGACGCTATGTTTGTGGTACAGAGCAAACTTAAAAAGCAGTATCTTTTTTGACAAGGCAGGTGGTGAGTACTGGGTCTGTAAGGAAGGGAGTGAGTATACCTAAAGTCCCTGAACATGTTGTCTTACAGTACAATTGAAGTAGATTTATACTGGAGTCCAAGGGTAAGTTATTTTTTTTAAAAATGTTTTTGCATTGTTTTTTTGTTTTGGTTCCTTGTTTGTTTTGTTTTGTTTTGAGACAGGGTTACTTTGGGTAGTCTTGGCTGTCTGGAACTCATTCTCTAGAACAGGCTAGCCTGCAACTCAGTGATCTTGCCTCTGCCTCAGGAGTTCTTGGATTAAAAATGCATGTTACTATACCAGGCTTGTTTGTTTGGATTTGAGCCAGAGTCTCACCATGTAGCCCCAAATGGATTTGAATTCACAGAAGTCTGCCTTCCTCAAGAGTGCTTGCATTAATGGCTTGCAATGAACCTGTGCCTACACTGATTTTAAAGAGCTGGCATGCTGGTGATGCTGAACTCAGAGTGGATTGTGAAGGGACTTGAATGGTCTGTGCAGTTTCCTCTGTCCTCTTCTACTTCTGTGTGTTCTGATTCATATTGTTTACCTCATCATCTTTGGTTTCTGTGGAGATTTGAATCAGAATTGCCCCCATAGACTCATGTGTTTGAATGCTTTGCCATAGGGATTGGCACTCTTGGGTAGTATGACCTTGTTGCAAGGTGTAACCTTGTTGGATGTAGTGTGTCACTGTGGAGGCAGGCTTTGAGGTCTGATCTATGCTCAGGCCCTGCCCAATGTTACTGTCTCCTTCTGCTGTCCACCGATCAAGATGTAGAACTCAGTTCCTTCTCCAGCACTATGTCTGCCTGCATGCTGCCCTGTTTTCTTCCATGATGATAATGTACTAAATATCTGAAATGTAAACCAGCCCCAACTAAATGTTTTCCTTTATAACAATTGCCATGTTCACTGTTCTTCTTCACAGCAAAAACACAAAAACAAAACAAAACAAAAAACCCTAAGACAGTTTCCATTCTCGCTCCTCTCCTCTCCTTCCTGTCTGTTCTCCCTCAGAATTGCACCCTATGCCTCCTTGTGTTAGCAAACTTTCCCACAGAGCAGTGTCTCTTCCCCGACACCTCATTCAATAAGGTTTTTCCATTTATCATTTTCTTGTTTTTAAAGGATAGTTGCAATATTTTTTTCTTTTTCTCCTGAATGTACTTGTTCAAAATTAACTGTCTGAAGAAAGAGAATTTAAATTTGCTTTATATTTTATTTGTTTGCAGTGATCTTTTTGAGGCCCTAATTGGAATTTTGAAAAGTATTTGTAACTTTGCTGAATGCGAAAAGGCCAATGAGACTGGCAAAGAGCTTCCTGGGATTAGCATTGTTTTTTTCCTCTGCTCCTTGTTTTGTTGTAGGCTGCTTTGAACAGAAGATTTTGGGGATGTAATTTTATAATCAGTAATTTCTAGGATTGTAATCTTTGAAAAAATACTAACATTTCATGTCTTTCTTTTATCCTCCAGATAGTTGGTTTTTGTATGTAATATAATTTCTGACTATTGGTAAAGCTTTAATAAGTTCATATGAGAGAAAGACGATTGTGCTTTCTACCTGTTAATCTCAACGATGAGAGGAGAGACTACTTACCCAAGTCACCAACACCAGCTTAATTAAAGCAAGCTTTTTATTTGTATACATGGGCTGCTTCCCCTTAAGGGGGTATTCGAGAGGTCATCATTGGATATGAAGAAGACAAAGCTTTTATAGAACTCAGGGATAGAATCTTTCCAAATGGAGATTTGGTAGACAAAATAGGTAGGGTTACTGGACGTTGTGGAACATTATTTTAACCATGTAAAGATGTGTTACATTTGTTTTGGAATACTACTTTAACTGTGTAAAGATGTGTTGTATTTGTTTATGCTGCACTTGTTTAACGATGTAAAGATGTGTTGTTTGCCTGCCTAAAGTACCTAATTGGTCTAATAAGAAGTCAAACAGCCAATAGCTAGGCAGTAGAGGGATAGGCAGGGTTGGGGGGCAGAGAGGATAAGTAGGAGGAGAAATCTAGGCTCAAGAGAGAAGAGAATGGGGGAGAAAGAGGAGATGCCCGGGGTGAGCTAGCCAGGCAGCCGCCAGCCCGACAGACACAGAGGAAGCAGTGAAAGTAGGAATACAGAATGAAAGAAAGGTAGAAAGCCCCGAGGCAAAATGCAGATGAAGAGAAACAGGTTAAAACAAGTTAGAAGAGCTAGTGGGACAAGCATAAGTTAAGGCCACACATTCATACCTAATAATAATCTCCATGTCATGATTTGGGAGTTGGTTGGTGGCCCAAGAGAAGGCCTGCTACAACTGGATGTCTTAGTTGGGATTTTATTGCTGTGAAGGGACACCATGACCATGGCCACTCTTATAAAGGAAAACATTTAATTAGGGATAGCTTACAGTTTCAGAGGTTTAGTTCACTATTGCCATGGCAGGAAACATGGCAGCTTGTGGGCAGACGTGGTGCTGGAGGCAGAGCTTAGAGTTCTACATCTTGATCTGCAGGCAGCAGAAGGTGACTGTGTGCCATGCTGGACATAGCTTGAGCATAAAAGACCTCAAGGCGGATCTCCACACTGACAAACTTCCTTCAACAAGTCCACACCTCCTACTAATGCCACTCGCTGTGGGCCAAGCACTTAAACACATCAGTCTATGGGGCCATACTTATTCAAACCACTGCATTTCACTCCCTGTCCCCCATAGGCTTGTAGCCATAATATAATGCAAAATGCATTTATTCCAATTTCAAAAGTCCCCATAGACTATCAAAGTCTCAACAGTATTTAGAAGTCCAAAATCTCTTCTGAGATTTGCATAAAATCCAGATCAAAAAAATACATCACATATTTCCAACATATAATAGCACAGGATATACATTACTGTTCCAAAAGGTTGGGAAGGGAGCATAGTGGGGAAAACAAAGCTTTTATGGAGCTCAACATGGGGTTTTCCAAATGGGCATTTGGTAGACAAAAAAGGGGGGTGGGGATTCTGCAGAAAAACATAAGCAAAACAAGTTAGTCATAACGACCTCCTGAAACAAAGACATGTTTGCAACATGATTCTAACAACAGATAGTCATGACACGGTAGCCATAAAAAGTTTGAAACCAACCTAGGGTTTCAAGATAGTTAAAACTTTTTGAAATGAAGATATGTTTGCCATTTCTGAAACGGGCAGTATGGAACCATTGTAGTTAAGGTTACAGGTGAGGCATAGCCCAGTCCTTGAGAAACAGAGGTTTAATCATGCATAGGAATGAATCTACTTTATCTTTACTACAAGAAGGCTTTTAAGCCTGAGATGAGGGCATTCTGTTCCTTCACACAGTCTTCCAGCACTTGCAAGATAGCGTTGCTATCGTTTTGCTGAAATTCTGGGCTTGATGATGCTTTTGAGTCCACCTAGGCTTTGGTATGGGTCCTGTCTCAAAAACAAATCAAAACAAACCACAAACTACAAACATCTGTAGTGTAAGAGGAATGACTTCTGTGGTCCAGTTTGATGAACATCGTATTGAGCAGTGGAAAATCGTTGGCGAATTACACTTTTTACCACAGGAAAGAATAGTTATGCAGCAGTGTACAGCTAAATTTCCTCAGCTCTCAGAGTCAACAATTAATGTATGTTTGAAAACTTCATATGATTTTGTTCTGGGAAAAATCTTTCTATTAAATACCTTCTAAAGAACTGAAATAACTGTTTATTAAAGAACTGAAATAACTAAATAACTGTTTTCAGAGTAATGTAGGTATAGATACATAGAGATATGAAGACAGATTCTTTTTTTTTTAAATAATTTACTTAGACCTGAGTAAATCTATTTAGTGCATGCCTGTTAGTGGCCACATTCCTAAAGAAAAGTGACTTTCTCCCCTAGAAGCCAAAAGTAAAACCAGGCTCTCAGTTTGGTGAGGCTTCAAAGAACACCTCAGTCTGTTGCTGGAATTGTTCACCACCAGGATCTCATGTAGATCTTTCTTGGGAGCATAATCAGAGCAGTTGTGAATTCTTGTATCAGCAGGTAAGTCCTGTAGAGAGCACAGCATTTCACAGTGCTCGTCCCTATCCTCCATCTCTTACATTCTCATTTCAGCTGCCTTTTCTGTCTTTCCTTAGCCATGAGTGTTAGGGATTTGATAGAAATGTCCCATCTATGATTGAGTATTTCAGTTGCTTATTTTCATTATTTAAATAGTTTGCTTCTCAATATAAATGACCACTGCTAGAATAAGAACCTCCTCTGATTCACGTTGGTACCAAGTGAAATAAATGAATGGAGACAAATATTTAGAAAGCAGTGTGTCAACGTGACCACTTGGAAAAACACCACCAGTAGGTTCTCCCTTAGGACCTATGACAACCATAGCTACAAATTTTGACCCTGGCAGAGTTCGAGGCATGACTTCTTTTATGGAAGGGTTCTGAAATCCCGCTGACAGCAGCTGGTTAGTTCCATAAGCAGTCTGTTCAGTAGGCACATCTGGTCTGTCAGTATTGTAGCAGGGTTCAGCTCAGGATAGCCCACTGATGCCTTTTCTTCCCCACCTGCTTTTATAGTACCTTTCAGCACTAAGAAAGATATGCACCTGGGACTTTCCTTATCTGTTAATGACTGATTTCCCTGTGTCCTGGAACCTAAGTCTCTGGTGACTTTAGCAATAGGGTTTTATCATCTAATTTTAGTGGACAACCAACAGCCATAGAAGGCTGTTATCATTTTGTCTGCCTTAGAACCATCTCTGACCAATTACCTGTACCTTTTATTTAGTCACTTATGGATTCTGGGAGCAGCTTCTTCACTAATGTGAGATAACATCTGCTTGTTCAGAGCTTTGTGGGTTTCTGGCTAGACTCGTCTGTATAGAGAGTTTATATTCTGGTCTTTGAACTAGAGAGTTCCAGGCCAGCCAGGGCTTTCACAGTGATGCGCTGTCATCCCTCAACAAAAGTATTTCTAAGTGGCTTACAGACTTGTGGTGTTTCATAAAGTGTTATTTTTTTATGTTTAGCTTTGTTAACCCACTTTCTAACCCTCCTTTCCTCTACACTCTGTCCATTTTTAAACGCGGAGCTTTGTTTTCTCCTTGTCCATGCAGATCACATAAGCACTACTAGCCCCTATTTTTATATGCATATACTTTTATCTTTTACTGCAAGATCATAGCTTCCCAAATAACTTCTCCCTTTTAGTTTTTCCAGACAGGGTTTCTCTGTGTAGCTTTGATTTTCCTGGAACTCTCTGTAGACCAGGCTGGCATCAAATGCACAGAGATCCATCTCCCTCTGCCCCCTGAATGCTGGGATTAAAGGCATGCACCACCACCACCTGGCTCCCAAATAACTTCTTCATGTACATTTCATTTTGTTTCAATCTTCTTCTGGACTCTGCCTTATCCATAACTGCCAGTCTACTACCTGCTTGAAACTCTATTATTCCTCTCTCCACTTTCATTTTACCCATATTCTTCCTATGCCCTGTACATCCTCCCAATCCATACCCTGTTTCTAGCTCCTTTCCTCCATACTTAGTGTTAAAACCACACATAAACAGAAAATTTGAAACTAAGAATCTCATATGAGAAAAGCCATTTAGTGTTTCTCTTTTTGGCCATGGGTGATCCCACTAAGTAGAATGTTTTCTAGTTCCATCCTTTTTCCTGAAAATGTTAACTTTATTTATTTTTTTTTTACAGTACAGTAATATATGTGTGTGTACCACATTTTCATTATCCATTTGTAAGTTGGTGGGTAACTAGATTGATTCTTCTTCATAGCTATTGTCCATAGAGAAGCGGTGAACATCAATATGCAAGCATCTCAACAGTAAGACATAGAGTTCTCTGGATAGATGCCCAGAAGTGGGGTAGCTAGCTCATATGGCAAGTACAATTCAAGTTTGTAAAAAATTTATTTGTTTTTATGTGTATGAGTGTTTTACTTGCATGTACATTCCCATGCCTCTTGTGTGTAGTGTTCCTGGAGGCCTGATGTAAGTGTTGCATCCTGTAGAACTGGAGATACAGATAGTTGAGAGATGCCATGTGTGTACTGGGAATAGAACCTGGGTGATCTGGAAGAGTAGCCTGTGCTTTTACCTCTTGAACCAGCCCTATTTCTAGTTCTTGGAGAGACCTACTGACTGATTTCCAGAAAGGCTACACTACTTTACATTCCCACCAACAGTGAACAAAGGTTCCTTGTGACCCACATCCACACCACTGTTTGTTGTTCTTCGTATTCCTTTTGAAGGCCATTGTGACTGGAGAGAGAGAAAATCTTCATGTAATTTTTAGCTGCAGACTAGTGAAGCTAGAATCTCACCTTGCACAAAATTAACCTCCACATTGTTCAGTGTCTTCGGCATGCAACATTATATCCATAAATTGCTAGATTTAGAGGTGTACTTGAATTTTGAGCACAGGTAAAGTTTTTCTAAATAGGATTCCAGGATCTCGGGAAGTAAGGCTTACAAGTAAGACAAATGTGGTTTCATGAATCTAAAAAGCTTCTGGGCAACAAAGGGAAGAAACCTGACTGCAAAGGCAGCCCACAGAATGGGAGAAAAATCTTTACCAGCTTTACACCTGACAGAGGATTAGGGTGGGGAATATGTAAAAAACAATTTAAAAAACAAAATGTTAGGAACTCAAGCAACCCAATTAAAAAATGGACCACATTGAATAGGTATGGAGAAAGTGGACAACCTTGTCTTGTTCCTGATTTTTGTGAAACTAATTTGAGTTTCTCTACATTTATGTTAACGTTGCACATGAACTTGGTATAAACTGCCTTTATTATGTTGAAGCATGACCATTGATTGACTCCCTAATCTCTCCTGGAGTTTTATCATGAAGACAGTTGTTGGATTTCATCAAATGACTTTCTTCCATCTCTTAGAATTTGTAATTGTGTTACTTATTTCTGTTCTTTTGACCTGAATTTCTTTTCCTCCTCTATACCTATTATTCTTACATTGGTCTTTTCATACGGTCACAAATTTCTTGGATGTTTTATGCCAGGAATTTTTAATATTTAACATTTCTTTTGACTTAGATATTCACTCTCTTGGTGAGGCTTGCCTCTGAGGTGAGGTTTGAGTTCCTAAATTTTTCATTTACTTATTTAATTTTGTTTCGATTTTCTTTATTTATTCTATTTCCATTTTCATGTCTTTAACTGTTTTATTCATTTTCTTCCCCTGCTTTTTTGATTTTTGTTCTCATAGATTTCATTAAGGGCATTATCCATTTTCTATTTAAGGACCTGCATCATCTTCTTGAGGGCTATCTTATGGTCTTTAGTGCTTTAGCTGTGTAGCAGTGGTCAGGGCCTGCTATGGTATGATAGCTGTGGTCTTGTGGAGACATATTGTCCTGGCTGTTGTTGATTGTTTTTCCCCCCGCTGGAGTCTAGGCATCATGATTTGGGACAGTTGTAATTCTGGGTGCTAATATCAGTCTGGTGTGTGTTTGATTTGTGTGTTGTTACTCAGTTTCTGTTGCCCTCTCTGTGTCTTAGCTGAGTATGCTGATTATGTTTTCTCTGGTCAGAAATGCTTCTGGGACCTTGATAAGTGTAGCCATTGGGGCATCCAGAGGAAATGTGTTTCTAGGTATTTGGATTTGAAACTTACGTATGGAGAAGTGCTAGAACAGGGCATGGCTGAGAGAGTCCACAGGAGGGAGTGTGTGTTCCTCCAGGGCCTGCTTAATTTCCTCAGAAATGGTGCATATAGTGAGGAGAGGTCACCCCAAAGGACTGCTACAGAGCTGGGGATCAGAATGGCGATTGGACTTGGAGCAATGAAGGTAAATGTGAAGATCTGCACTTATCCCTGGTTAGCTGGTCAAAATAATCTGCAGGTTCCCAGGAAATGCCTGCTTCCGTTGGGCACTGTGATAAAGTAATGAGTAGAACAGCGGTTGGAGGAGTAGATGTCTGTGACCCAATGATTTAGGGGTCAGAGAGGAAGGAGAGGCCACAGCATATGGTCTGCTGCAGGTCTGGGGATGAGACTGTGGGACTGGGTTTTCGGGAGTGGATGGAGAGGTGGAGATCTGCAGTTAGCCTACTGGCTTCCCTGGATAATTGGCCTGTGTTTTCTCTGGATAGGCCTGCTACGTTTGGTGCCTAGATAAAGCAATGAGTGGGAAAAGGAAATTTTGGAGGTGACGATCCATATGTTCCAGCGAAGATGGGGTAGAGGGAAGGGGAGGCTGCAGCATTTGGTCTGCTAAAGAGTTGGAGATGACACTGGGGCTTGGACTTGGAACGGCTGAGGAAGAGGCAAAGATATCCAATTAGTATGCCTACTTCTCTGGCCTGAGTGGTCTGTAGGTTTCTAGGGATGCCTGCTGGAGTTGAGGACTGGAAGGGAAGCTAGTTAGGATGTGAAGATCTGAGTGATCCACTGGAAATGGGCACAGGGGGATGGCAGAATGGAGGACGTTATTACTAAAAGAAATAAACTGTCCAACAACAATCACTGATAGTCATCAAGTGCCGTGCATGTTGCTGCTTTAGGTTATGTGTTGCAGGGGAGAGCAATGTCAAGTCCAGGCTTGGGTGACTGTGTGTTCTGAGGTCAGCAGGCTTCTTTGAGGAGAGCTAGACACATCAGAAGCACAGAACGATGAGTGTTCCTTGTGTTCTTGGTTCCTGGGTGGCAGCACTGGGACACTAGCTCCTTTGGAGATATGCAGAGCCCCCACCTGAAGGTTCCCCAAGTGCTATGTGGCCCAGTTGAAAATAGAGTCTGGAACAGCAATGGCCATCCTCCAGTGCACCTGAAGTATGGGCCCAGCGGGCAGTCTTTGTCCCTGAGGCCCCCACTGTTTTGTCCTTCAGCACTCTTGGGTGAGTCCATGGAGCTGCACCTGCACAGATGTTAAAGAGCTGGCAGGTTGGTGATGCTGAGTCCAGACTGTGCTGTGGAGGGTCTTCCGTGTGCTGTGCGGTTTCCCTTCTCCTCTTCTACTTCTGTCTGTGCTCATGTGGATTGATTCCCCTCATCACCTATGGTTTCCTTCCTCTCTCCTCTGCTCCCCTCCCCCAGCTGGTCTCCCTCTGAATTGAGTCCTATGCCTCCTGGTGTTAGAGGAGTTTCCCACAGAGCTGTATCTCCACCCTTAATACCTCATCCATATGATTTTTGCATTTTTCTATTTCTCCCTCTCCCTCCCTTCTTCTCTCCTCCCTCCCTCTCTCTTTCTTTCAGATCATGTGCAATAGTGTTTTTCTTCTCCTCTTAACTGCAGTAGGTCAAACTTACCAGTCTCAACAAAGAAATTTAAATTTGTTTCACATTTTATTTCTTTGCAGTGATCTGGGGCATGGGCAAAATTGGGATTTTGGAAAGTATTCATGACTTTACTGAATGTGAAAAAGGCCGGCAAGACTGGCAAAGCTTCATGGAATTGGCATTAGACTTTTTTTTCCGTTCCTGTTTGTTTTGCCGTAGGTTGCTTTAAGCAGAAGGGATTGGGAGTGTGAATTCTCTAACCTGTAATTTCCAGGATTATAATCTTTGCAAAACTTTCTGACATTTCATGCATTTCCTTTTGCCTTCAGATAGTTGTTTTGTAGGTAGTGTAATTTCTGACTATTGGGAAAGCTTTGGATAGTTCATTTGAGAGAAAGACTTGTGCTTTCTACCTGGTGGAGAAAATGTGTTTTATTTGAATGCTTGCTTGAGTGTGTAGAGCAGTCACTATCTATTTATTACCCCAGAACTCACTGTTTTGACCACGCTAGCCTTGGACTCAGAGAATACTCTTGTCTGCAATATTCATTCTGGGATGAAAGCCTTGCATCACCATCCCTGTGTTTTGTTTTGTTTTGTTGTTTTACTTAGGCAGGGACACTAGTCTAGTCGCAGTCTGACCTGGAATCATTGTACGGCTGAGGATAATCCTGAACCTTGACACTCACATCTTCTCCTCTCTTCCCTCTCCTGTACTTGTTTTGTCCTTTTCAGTCCTACTGTGTCCCCACTCCACTTGCACATCACATGCCTGCCACTGTGCCTGTACCACCCCCACCTCCCCACAGATCTCATGGAACCTTCCTTCTCCATGCTCTCTATGGACACTCAGTCCAGTTCTGAAACAGACGGGAAGAGGTTAAAGGTAGAATTTATGTGTAAGAAGAACAGACAGCATTTTAGTTTGTGCTTCAGACATCTCCTCAGTATAATTACATTTCCAGTTTTACACATTTGTTTGCAAATGTCATTTCAGTATTTTTCATTTTAGAGTCAGATTCCAGTGTTTGTGTGCTGCATTTCCATTATGTGGACATTAGCTGATGGACCTCCAACCTGTTTATTTTTGTAGCTCTTGAGACCAGAACCGCAATGAGTATGAGTGTGCATGTATCTGTGGTAGTATATAGACTCTTTATTATATGTGGAGAGATATTTTTACTTCTGAGGCAACCTTACACAGATTTGCTTGGTAATTGCAGCAGTTTAATCTACCTCTAATGTTGAGTAAATATTCACTTTTCCACACACCCTCAATAGGGTTTGGGGTCTTTAGGCTAGCATGGCAAGCTTTTTACCTGGTTACCTGTGCCCGCCATATGGACATTGGTTTTATTATTTTGTTAATAAAAAGGCCAAACCTTTTAAATACTGTTTATTTTGGGGGAATTTTCTGTACATAAGTTGATATATTTTAATATCTACAACACATCTTTTGTTTATGTTTTTTGTTTTTATTTTTTTATTACCCATTGAGTTCAACTAGTGCTGTCCAGTTTGTGTGGCCATCCATAGGGTATGACAACATACTAGTGGCCACATTTCTGATGAAAAATAAGTGTCCATCCTCCCAAAGCCATTAGCTGCCAATACCTTCTTAGCTAGGGGTGACCTTCTTGGGGGCAATCTCATTCTGTCCAAAATTTGGCTGACCCGTGATCTGAAGTGCTTTGGGAATTTTAGAATTTGATACATGCATTGTAGAATATTTTTGGTGAAATTGAGTTATCTCAGTAAGACTACTCTTCTTACCTTGTATGTTTGTCCATTGATTTTCTATGAAACTACAGTGTTCATATTTTATATAGACAATTATTATTGTGTAACAGATGTAGTGTTAAGTCAATAAGAAATCATTTGTTTCTAAGTTATTGTTCTGAATGACACAGGAAGAAAAGAAAAAGACAGAAAAAAATGAATGCTTCCCATGAATTCCCAGTGGCTGTAGACCTAGGGCAGAGAACTTGTCCTAAATTGAAACTGAGAAGTCCTACATTGTTCGTGATTCAGTAGAGTCACCCATTATTCCACTTTTCTTGTCTCTCCTGTTGATTTCTTAATCCATTCCTGTTGAACAACCTGGCAGAGATAGTTCATCCTCAGCCAACATGTATTGTAGGACATGGAAGCCTCAGATCAGTGTTTCTTTTTGACAAAGTAGATGTTTGGTTATCCACTGAAGCCTTAGGTATCACAATGGAAAGGGGGTAGAAACTAGTGAGGGAAATTGTTAGTAATGAGAGCGGAAATTTTCTTTACTTCCCTCTGTCTACCATTTATCAGGTAGTTAATTGGTTGTTGGGTTCTAATAAGGGTATTCCCATTTAGAGAAGAGCTACTTTATTCAAAACAAAGGCATACCACAGGACAGAAATATGCAGTGAAAGGTATCAGCAGGCCACATGACTAAGGGTACTCAAGGGTATCTATTATCTGGGGGGCTTTGAAAGAAAGTGAATTTGGTTTTTAAAGTACATGGCATGCACAGAGGTCAGTGTTTTGACTGACAGGATTACTTTTCATAAGCCTAGCTAACTGCACATGACTCTGTCAGGCCCAATTTTACAGATGTGCAGACCCAATTACTTAAAAGATGAAATTGTAACAAAAGAAAAAATATATTATTATTGTTCTAGAACATTCGTTTTGAGAACAGTTTGCCTTATTGCACATGCACCTGAAACTACTTCATTGAGAATCAGCCTATTTCCCATGTGTTTTCCAAGAGGTATTTGAACACAATAAAGAGTTACTTAAGGAACAAACTTGTTTGTATTTTTAAAGCCTATATAGATACAGCCCACTAAAGATGATTTTCCAAGAAGTATACAAACAAATACAAACAGGTTCACAGAGGACTATGTGTAGAGCCCAAGCAAAGAAGAGTCCCCGGTCACCTAGTTTTCCCAGTGTTGCCTCATCCACTGTTGTCCTAGTGCATAGTTACAAACTTATTATCAATTCCAACTTTAAAAAATTTTTAGCTTGGTCACATTCTTTTCCTCTATCAAAGTACTCTGCAATCTTTACATACAAGGTCATTTTAAGTTCTCTGATGTAGGGCACAATTAAATTATGTTATTGACCATAATGGCACATTAATGGCTATTACTCTAGTTTCCTACAGAGTCCATGTTCTCACTGAAACTCCCTGATCTGTGTGTGCTTTGTAGGCCTTTGTTTCACCATTTTTGTCCTTGAATCATCTGCAAGAATGACTCATTCAGCATTGTGTTCAGTGTGTTCAATTGTTTTTCTTCTGTAAAAAACCTTATCCTACTAATTTCTGCAAATTCCTTCCAAAACAAGTTAAAAAATGTCTACAAAGAAGAATCTGGTTAAGTTTACTCAACAGCAATGGCCCCAATTTTTAAATCCTTTCTTTTTTAACATGTATTTGTTTTTTATATGGGGGCTCTATTTGCATGTTTGCCTGCATGACAGAAAATGTCTGCCTCCATTGTAGGTGGTTGTGAGCCACCACATAGTTGTTGGGAATTGAACTCAGGACCTCTAGAAGAGCAGCCAGTGCTGTTAAACACTGAGCCATCTCTTTAAATGTATTCATTTATTAGGGTTTTCATCTGGCTGTCATAAATAACTCTGAGATAAGTGACTTTAGGCATAAGGAGTTTATTTCATATCACAATTGAAGGATATCGTTCATAAAATGCAGAACTATGAAGTTGCTAGTCACAGTGTACACAATCAGGAAGAGAGTAATGTGTAGTTTTCTGTGTCTCAGCTCCATCCTTCCACTAATATAATCCCTATAGAGTTCACAATATGCTACCTCTCAAGTTCATTTCAAGTTCTCCTAGGTAGGGCAGAACAAAGTTATGTTCTTGAGTATAATAGCACAGAAATGGCCATTACTCTAGTTTCTGACAGAGTCCTTATTCCCACTGAACCTTCCTGATCCATGTCTCCTCTGTAGGCATTTCTTTACTATTTTTGTGTCTGAAGCATCTGCTAGAATTCTTGCTGCCTGGAGGACCAGCACAGCAGCACAGGGCTCATAGAGAATCTACAGAGTCGGCATGTACTAACACTTTTTTATCTAAAGGGGTGAGGCAAAAAACCACACACTCTTGGATGGTTTCCTTCAGACCTTTTCTTTACTCTTTCATATCTCTATTCTTTATTTTCCTGGTGATTTCCTTCTCTCACTCTTGATATTTTCCTTTTATCTTTATTTTTGACGCTTTCCTTCAAACTCCTTCTAACTCTCGTAATGTTTTCCTCCTAATTCTCTGATTCTTGATGTTTTCCTTCTAACTCTCTCATTCTTGATGTTTTCCTTTGAACTCATTTTAACTCTATCTTTATTCTTTCCCTTATGGCTTATATACCCCAGCAAAATATTTCAGGCAATATAAAAATTACAATGTAGTTACATTCTGCTTTTCAAGTGAATGATTACAATGAATACAAGTAAAAACCAGCATTTTTTTCCATATCCCTTACAAGATTAAAAAGTTCATATTACAGGTGAAAAACAAATTATCCCAAGAACCCACTTATATTCATACCCAAGCAACTTGTTATAGATTAACAGAACGTAAGTAAGTAAGGTATTCTTTTACTGGTAGGCTGCATTTTACAGTCATAAAGAAAGGACTAGTCACTTTATTACTTATCTCAAAAGGTAATCTTATAAGAAATCTTAAAAGAATCACAAATCTAAACTTTATGTGGAAAAGAATCAGTCAACTCCACTTTAAATCTTTAGGGTGCATACCTACTCATCAGTAGTTTCTTTTTTTAACTTTTTAATTGAATCTTTGGGAGTTTGACATCATCATGCACCCCAATTCTGCTCACCTCCCAGGCTCCCCATATCCCCCTTCATCCCTATTGCATCACCCCATGAAAGAAAGCAAAACAAAGTAAGCAAGCAAACAAAAGCAAGAACAATAAATCAAAACAGAACAAAAGCTACACCAGAAACAGAAAAAATCTCTGCTTCTCCCTCTCTCCTGACTCTCTATCACCTCTTCATCTGTCCTCGTGGCATTGGAGGCTTCGGTGTGTCATGTAGTATACCCCTTTGTACCATCACTTGACTCGCAACTGTTCATTGCAATGAGTCATTGCTCTGGTTGAAGGCCTCTGGTTTTTGTTACACCAGCCTCACTGGATCCTCACCAGAGCTCTTCTGGAGTATCCTGTGTCTTGGAGATTTTGCAGGTATTCTGCAGGACCAGTCCCTTCATGAGCTCCAGCAGGACCTAAATGGGGTAGATGCTTGGATAGGTCAACACGAGACCCAGTTGTGTGTCTGCGTGTTAGCTAGGCAGGTCAGATCAGGTGCAGTGGAGGAGTCAGCTTCCCTACATAAATGCCCTCAGGATAGGTTCACCCTCACCTGCAGGGAAGGGTGGGAGCCCTCTCTCCCGAGTTCAGAGGACAGCCCTCTTGCTGTAGTGGCCCATGGGAGGCTATGTCAGCTTTCCCAGGACAGTGAAGGGTGGGATTGGCTCAGTATAGTCCTCTGATTTCATCTTGCATGATTCCTAAGGCCTCCTGAGGTGACACTGGCCAGAGACACCAACACAAACTCCAGCTGCAGCTGGACCATGGACCCAGACATGGTCCTTGGCAGCAACTTAGGCCCAGATGGCATCCTGGCTCTGCATGGAAGGAATGGCCAACCAGGTGGGTGTAGTCGGAAGTTTTTCTGTGTCCCACCTGACTCGAGGTCAGGACAAATCTCTCACCCACAGTCCTCTAGCCTTTTATAAAATAATCACACAGAGGCTTAATATTAATTATAATTGCTTGGCCATTTATTCAGGCTTATTACTGTCTACCTCTTATATCTTAAATTAACCCATTTCTATAAATCTGTATTTTGCCACATGGCTTGTGGCTTACCAGCATCTTTACATCTTGCTTCTTCTAGCGGTAGCTAGCAGCATCTCCTTGCTCTGTCTTTCTCCTTCTCTCTCTAGTTAAAATGTCCCGCCTAACCTTATTCTACCTCACCATTGGCCAAACAGCTTTATTTATCAACCAATCAGAGCCACACATATTCACAGCATACAGAACGACATCACCCATCAGGTGGGAATTGTTCCAGCAGCTGTGTGGTCACTGGACATCACCAAGGCCTCAGGTTGCAGCCCCATGATCATGAGTAACAGGGAAGGACCTGGACCTCAGGTCAGACCCCAGCCACAGTAGGACCATGGACCCCAACATGGTCCTTAGCAGCAACTGGATCTGGATGTCACCACTGCTCCCAGTGGTGACATGTCCTTTAGACACTAACTTGGCCCTCAAACTTGGGTGTCTGCATGGCCTTTGATGGCAACAAGAACATGGGACATCAGCATAGACCCTGGCTGGAGTAGGGCCACGGACCCTGACATGGCCCTCAGATGCAGCTTGGGCCCAGACGTCACCATGTTATTGAGTAGCAGCACAGGCCACTGAGACATGGATGCTTCCTGGTCCTCAGACAACAACCTGGACTCAGGTAGCTAGTTCCACCCCAGCCTTCTTTATGGTGCTTGGTGCTAACCTGAGCCATGTATGTCAATCTGGACTTTGGCTGCTGCAGGGCCATGGACCCAGACATTGCCCTTGGTGGCAGCCTGGGCCCAGATGACACCCTGGCCCTGGGTGTTAGCACAGGCCACCCATATCTATATGGCCCCTGCTGCGGTGTGCCCCAACCCCCAACTCCACCCAAGACACAGGCTTCAGCTCAGATCCCGGGCCTCTGTATGGGCCCTAGTGGCAACCTGTGCCACAGAATTCAATGCAGACCCCGGCTGCAATTGTGCCACAGACCCAGACATGGCCTCATGCACCAGCTTAACCTGGTTGACATCCTTGTCCCGAGTGGTAGCTCCAGGCACTCAGATCAGGATGGCTCTGATGGCAGAGCCCCTGGACACCAACAAGGCCGTAGGATGCATCTTAGACCCCAGGTTTCATGTGGCCTTTGGTGACACTGTGGGGACATGGGCATCAACATAGACCTCAGCTGCAATAGGACCATGGGAACAGATATGGTCCTCAGTATCAGCCTAGGCCTGGTTGTCACCATGGCCTCAGGTGACAGCAAAGGCCACCAAGATCAGTACGGCCCCAGTGGCAGCATGGCTCATGCACCAATCCTGACTCAGGAGGTGACCCAGCCCACTGGAGTCAGCATGGCACTCAGTGGCAACAGAAGCCATGGACATCAACACAGACTCTGGCTACTATAGGACCAGAGACCCACACATTTCCCTTGGTAGCAGCCTGATCCAGACATTGCAATGGTCACAGGTGGTAAGCAGAACTTCCTCATCAGTCTACTCCACACCACCATCATCATAGATCTAGGTGGCGAGCTGGCCTTCAACATCTGCCCAATCCTCTTCATCTGCCTTCTTCCTTTATGTGTCTTTTCATGGAGTATGAGTCTGATTCTCTAACTCTCCCAATTCTCCACCCCTTATTTCCTTAAAATGAGGGGGCCCACATACCCCACCCAAGGACCCGGGCTAGCTTTCTTCTTACTTGCTGGGAAGCAAGCGAGGCCCTATCTGAGTGAGCCTGCATCAGGTGGGTGTGACTGTCCTCTACCAGCCTGGCATCAATAGTTTCTTATATCAGGAGGTTGAGGGCAGAAATGGGTATAAGGAATTAATCATCCCCTTTGGACATCAACCAATCCTAGCAAGAAAGGCATGTCAACTAATGATAATTGGGCTGCTTTGTTCTTGTTCCCTGACCTTAATGAAATCCTCATTTAACTATGTGCCTTTCTAATACTAGAAAGATTTCTAATACTAGATTGTCTTCTTGGGTATTTGACAAAAATATCTTAGTCTAACTTTAAGTTATTTTCAAAGCTTTGTTCAGCTATGATGGTCTCCAAAACCTGTGAACACATCTCCCAACATTAAGGTTAATAGAATTTAAGTTAGCTGGGCTATTGGGACTCAATTGTTTTTCTTTTTTTTTCTTTCAGCTTTATAATTTCTTTTTTTATGGTTAATTTTACTATCACTTTTATACATAAATAAAGAAACAAATATGTAAGTAAAAATTAGCTAATATTATCCTTTGAGAATACCATTTTTGTCATTGTCTTTTTTTTCATTTTTTCTTTATTAAGAAATTTTCTACTCACTCCACATACTATCCACAGATCCCCTCTCCTTCCTGCTCCCACCCCCAGCCCTCTTTCCCAAGCCACCCCGCATCCCCCATCCCCCAAATCGAGGTCTCCCATGGGGAGTCAGCAGAGCCCAGCACACTGAGCCTAGGTAGGTCCAAGTCCCTTCCCACTGCACCAAGGCTGTGCAAGGTGTCACACCACAGGCACCACATTCCAGAAGCCTGCACATAGATCAGGGACAGATCCCGATCCCCTTGCCTGGGTGCCCCCCAAACAGTTCGAGCCAAACAACAGTCTTCCATATCCAGAGGGCCTAGTCCAGTCCCATAGGGGCTCCACAGCCACCAGTCCACAGTTCATGGGCTTCCACTTATTCATTAACCTAAGCCACAGTCTATATGGCTCCTCAACAGAAACTTGTGTCTAGCTATTTGACACTTCCCTTGTTTATAGTTTTATTCATCAAAACTCTATTTAAGCTAAGATTATTATCTTCAATTAGACAGTATGGCTTAGGAAGAAATCATCTTCATAATCACAGGTAAAAGTGCCCAGTAGAACAGGTTGTTTCCGTAAGATAAACACACTACATTATAAGCAGTAGGGATCTCCCCACATCCATTCATACCAGAGAAAGGTGGCATCAGCAAACATATAAAGGCACAGAGGAAGCAAAAGACATTCTGGAGTCTGGTCCAGGGCCTTGCCTACTGAGATTCACCCATGAGGGATTTCCCTCCTGGTGGGCTGACATCCGAACTTTAATTTCGATCTGTTGCTCCTCTGACATAGCCTCCAACATCGAATGACTCACTCAGCTTTGTATTTAGTGTGTTCAATTGTTTTTCTTCTCTAAAGAAAATTTTATTGCTGATTTCTGTATATCCCTTCCAAGGCAAGTTAAAAATTACTACAAAGAATCTACTGAGGTTTACTTACAACAAAGGTCCCACCTTTTAAAAAATTTTTTAAAGATATATTTGCTTTTGTATATGGTGCTCTATTTGCATGTATGCGTGCATGAAAAAAGAGGGAATAAGATCCCATAATAGATTGGTGGTTGCTGGTAATTGAACTGGGGACCTTAGAAGAGCAACCAGTGCTCTTAACCACTGAGCCATCTTCCTAGCCCTTAAATATATTCCTTATATTAGGCTTTTTATCTGGCTGTCAAAAAAGACTCTGAGAAAAGTAACTCAAGGCAGAATGAGAATTGAAGGGTACAGTTCATAAAATGCACAACTATGAAGCTGCTGGTCAAATGAAACACAATTGTGAATAGAGAAATGTGTAGTTTTCTGTGTCTCAGCTCCCTCCTTCTACTAATCCCTATACAGTTCAAAAGCTGCTGACTCTCAAGTTGCTGTGTGTGTTGTTTTGAATGTGACTGACCTCCATAGGTTCACATATTTGAAATCTTGGCACTGTTTGGAACTTTTTAGGATATATGGCCCTATTGTAGGTGTGTCAATGGTGATGCTTTTTGAGGTTTTAAAAGTCCATGTCAGGCACAGTGTCTGTCTGTTTGCCTGCTGCCTTTGGATAAGGAGTAAAATATTCACCCACTGTCCCAGCTCTGTGCTTGTTGGTTTTCCACCATGATAATCATTGACTAACCCTTGAAAAGTGTAAGCAAGCTCCAATTAAATGCTTTCTTTTATAATAGTTACATGGTGGTAATGTTTCCTCATGGCAGTTGAATAGTAACTGAGACAGTGGGTCTTCCTTTATTACATCAGGTAATCAAGATAGCATCCCAGATATACTCTTCGGTAAATCCTATTTGCTGATCATTTAGAGGTATTTATTTTCAGAAACATATATGCTAGATGATTCTGTATTGTGTCAGTCTGTCAGTTAAAACTAACCATCCTAATGTATGCACTCTTAGGAGCCAGTGACCTTTGAGGATGTGGCTGTGAACTTTACCTTAGAAGAGTGGGCTTTGTTGGATTCTAGTCAAAAGAAGCTCTACAGTACTGTGATGAAGGAAACATTTTTGAACCTGATCTCCATAGGTAAAAAAACAAACATGCTCCCATTGCTTATTCAGTCAGAGAACAACTGTTTTCTGCTTATATGTGTACTGTTGTGATTTGGATTCTTGAAGGGAATATGTGGGTGAATTTAGTATGAATACTCATGTCATAAGAGCTAGGTTGTAATAATTTTTTATGTTTAATATGTCATAAAGTATTCTGGATTTTCTTCTAGAGAAAGCACTAGAAGAAAATACCGAAGAGGACTACAAAGATCTCAGCAGAAATATGGGGTAATTTATATTCAAATAGAAAATAATGTATGTCAAAGATTTGGGGATCATGGGACAACTGAGATCCTGTCAAATGTTCCAAGGACACCTGAGTGAAAAATGATGCTACACAGATTCCTGTAACGGAGCATTGAATTGTGTCTTTAAATATTTGAGAATCTCATCTGTGTAATCTATTAATATCACCAATGTGTCATATAACATTAAGCTCTAAAAGAGCTTTTCCCAAAAACTTCTCATCATATCCAAAAGTATTTACTACCTTTCTATATATTCTTTTGAGGCTTTGAACATAAATGCTGTTTTGTTTGCTTTCTTTTGCTGTGACCAAAGCAACTCTGGGGTGGAGCTCATTTTTATTTACTCTTCCTTGTCACAGTCTCATCATAAAGAAAAGCCAGGGCAGGAACTCAAGCATGGCAGGAACCTGGAGGCAGGAATTGAAGCAGAGGTGATGGAGAAATGCTGTTTACTGATGTGCTCCTCATCCCTTATTCAGCTAACTGCCTTATTCAGCCCTGGCCCACATCTCTAGGGGGACACCACCCACAGTGGGCTCGAACACTCCATATTAATTAGTGATCAAAAAATGCCCCCACAGACATGTCTAAATATGATAAAGCCATTTTCTCCTTTTTGGTTCCCTCTTCTCTGATGTATGACTAGTTTGTGTCAAGTTGACCAAAACTATCCAGCAGGTACCTTTCCTGAATAGTTGCTGCCCTCCTGCCCTTGGGCACACTACCCAATATTTTCTAAGCCCTCCTTCATCAATCAGGAATGTGAAATGCTCCCACAGACTTGTTTTTAGGCCATTCTCATTGAGCCATTTTCTCCATTGAAGGTCTCTATTCTTAGATGACCCTAGGTGGATCTAGTTGATAACTAACTAACCAACACTGGCTTAGCATTTAGAATGCCAAAATGCCACCATGTTTAACCACTTTATGTGATTGTTATGTTGGTCTACTTCATTAGGACTTTTGCCTTCATGTTTACTCCTTTTGTGCCTCTCGATTATTTTATATGTGTGTATGTTTATGTATTCTTGTGTACACCACTTGTGACAGAAACATTTATGGAAGACAGAAGGGAGCAAGAGATCCTTGAGATTAAGTAACAGGAACTTATGAGCCCTCCACATGAATGCTGGTCATCAAACTTTGGTCTGTTGAAGGACCAAGAGTTGTTCTTAACCTCAAAGCCTGTTATACAGCTCCTTCATAATTCTTGTAGAAGTAAAGTCATCACTGTACACACGACAAGGTCTTTACATGTGGTCCACATTATCCTTAAAATGGTGGCATTCTTCTGTTGCCCATGAGATGGAATAGTTGTAGTGGCCCACAGAAGCAGCCTCCAATATTTCCCTTGACTACAGTAATGCTTTTCTCATTTTTTTTCAGAATTCAGGTGACTGAGAAAGATTGTGAATACGAATGTGATAGTGACTGTGATAAAAACCAGGAATCTATTCCAGAGAATATTGTCAATAAAGATATACCTCCTGGAGTAAGAGTTCATGAAAGCCCATTGCATGTAAGAAATGTCATTAGTTATTCATCCTTACATGGATATCTCAGAGACCAAACTAGAGGGATACCATCTCTATATAAGGAAGCTATGAGAAAAGCTTTTGCACATCAGAAACATTGGAAAGATATCAGTCATTTTGAATCAATTCAGGTACTTGAAACTCCTAAAGAGAAACCCTATAAAAACCAAAAATGTCATGAAACCTCTAGGAGTCTCCCTTTTGATCAGCCTCAGAAGAGAACTCACACTGGAGATAAACTCAAAGAGAATGACTTAACAAGAGACACATATGGCCAAAATGATGAAGGAATCCATAAAGAAGTAAAACCCTTTGTATGTAAACTCTGTGAAGAATCCTTCATTGATTCCAGTGATCTTATCAACCATGAAAAAAGTCATATTGGAGAGAAAAGGTACATTTGTAGGCAACGTGGCAAAACATTTAATTATGTAAAATGTTTTGAAAACCATGAAGTAATTCACAAAGGAGAGAAGCCTTATGCTGATAAACATTTTGGAAAAGCCTTCACACAGTTCAATTATCATAATAGTCATGAAAGCAGTCACATTAGACAGAAGCCTTATGCATGCAAGCATTGTGGGAAAGCATTCACCAGTTCCACTTACCGAAACATTCATGAAAGAATTCATACTGGAGAAAAGCCTTATGTGTGTAAGTATTGTGGAAAAGCCTTCACCAGTTCTGCTCATCGTAATATTCATGAAAGAATTCACAGTGGAGAAAAACCTTATCCATGTAGACATTGTGAAAAAGCCTTCAGTGACTTAAGTCGTCGTAACAGACATGAACGAAGTCACACTGGAGAAAATCCTTATGCATGTAGGCATTGTGAAAAAGCCTTCAGTGACTCCAGTCGTCGGAACAGACATGAAAGGATTCACACTGGAGAGAAGCCCTATACATGTAAGTATTGTGGGAAAACTTTTACCAATTTCACTTCATGTAAAGTTCATGAAAGAATTCACACTGGAGAGAAGCCTTATGCCTGTAAGCTTTGTGGAAAAGCATTTACCTGCTTTAGTCAGATGAACGTTCATGAAAGGGTTCACAGTGAAGAGAAGCCTTATGCATGTCAACATTGTGGAAAAACCTTCAAAACTACTGCTTGTCGAAACTTGCATGAAAAAATTCACACTGGAGAAAAAGACTTTGTCTGTAAAACATGTGGGAAACTGTTTATTCAGTCTAGTGATCTTAAGAAGCATGAAAGAGTTCACTCAAAAGACAAGCCTTATACATGTAAGCATTGTGGAAAAGCTTTCAGTGACTCCAGTAGTTGTTGTAGACATGAAAGGCGTCACACTGGAGAGAAGCCTTAGACATGTAAGCCTTGCTGAAAAAACAATTTCTGTTTGTATAAGGCTCTTGAAATAGTCCACACTGAAGTGAAACCTTATGCATGTAAGCATTGTGGAAAAGCATTTACCCACTCCAGTCATCCGAACATTCATGAAATGATTCACACTGGACAGAAGCCAAATGCATGTAAACATTGTGGGAAAACCTTCAACACTTCTACTTGGTGTAACTTGCATGAAAAAAATCACACTGGAGTCAAACCCTTTATTGTGTAAAACGTGGGAATCTTCATTCAGTCCAGTGATTTCAACAAGCATGAAATAGTTAACTCAAAAGACAAGCCTTATGCATGTAAGGATTGTGGAAAAGGCTTCAGCTGCTCTGGTGATCTTAACAGACATGAAATGTTGTTCATGTCTGTTGAGCTTCACACTAGTTGGTAGCCTAATGCTGGTAAGCATTGTGGGTAACCTTCACTATTTCCACTTGGCACAAAAGTAATAACATTCACACTGGAGAGAAACCCTCTGTTTGTAAACATTGAGAAACTATTTCTTTGTTCTTGTCATTTTATCCAGCATAAAAGATCTCACACTGTTGAGGAACCTTATCATCCTCAGCAATGTAGGAAAGCCTTCACCCCTTACAGTTTCTGTAACCCCTCATGCAAGAATTTACATCTGAAAGAGGCCTAGTGCATGTGTGCATTTAAGTATTGTGCAAAAACCTTCATCAGTTCCTGTTGCCATGATGTTCTTGAGAATTCACCCTGAAGACAGGCCTTATGTGCATAACCATGTGGAAAATTCTTTAGAAGCTCAAATACTTATTTTTTTCCCCACTGGTGAAAGTCATTATGTTTGGAGTAAATGTTCCAAAGTATGTAAAGTTTTTAGAAACCTTGTCTTTTTAAATAATCTGTTCCTGGATTTCTGTGTTTCAAATCCATGTTCAAATCCAAAATGTTCTCACAGTGATAGCTGCAGTGTGTAGAACTTACTACTATTAACTGTGTGACAGTGCACTGGTCAAATTCTTGTGCTGTGAGGTATGAAAAAAAGAATGTGGTTGAACCATGAGATGTAATAGTTGGTAATGGTTCTTGCCAGAAAATGTGATTAGTTACCTTCGTGAATCTTACCTGGTGGAAATGGAGACCCACTTCCCAAAAGTTGTCTCCTGAGAATCACATGCACACATCCTAATGAACAGAGAGTGAGAGATAGAAATGAGTAAAGAAATAATGACATTTTCATAAGAGTGGAGACATAACTGACAAATACAATATTTTAATGTGAAAAGAAACAGATTGTGAGACTTGCAAAAGTGTAATTTTAACGCCCAATATTTTACTATATATTGTACGAAAACCACTTGCAGTATGAGCAATAATACCTTTTTTTGGTGGTGTTTTTGTTTTTTTCTTTAGCTGGCTAAGGCAGCAGCAGCTTTGAAAACAGCTGTAGTGGTTATATACTTGAGAATGGCCCAATCGGCTAATGAGTGTTCCCATTGGTGGAACTGTTAGAAGGTATGGCCTGTTGATGAATATCTGTCAGTCTAGACAGGTTTTGAGATTTCCAAAGACATTGACACTCCTAGTGTTGTCTCTCTGCCTCCTGATTATAGATTATCACGTGAGCTCTCACTTGTTCCTACCACCATGCCTTTGCTCTGCCATCACAGGCTCTAACCTTCTGCAGTTATACGCCCAATATGACAAATCATTTTAAAAGTTCCTTCTCTATTTCTGATGTGTCACAGCTCTAGAAAAGAAACTTAGACAACCACCTTGAGACTTTAAGAAGAACCAATTCCAGTCAAAAAAAAATTTATTGCAAACTTGTGAAAAAGCTGGGTGTCATTTGAAATGAGATAAAAGTTGTGAAACTTTTTCATATACTTGAATCTTATGTCAGAAATAAATACTTTCTGGAAGTTATTCCAGGAATTTCAGAAAAAAAAAGTTTAAAAGAAGTACATTAAAATTTTGAACATTTTTATTATTGCCTCATTCCTATACAGGAGATTTACTTTGAATTGTTTTATTGGGAAGGCAAGACATGGTTTCTGTGGTTACTCCAGGTTATCTTCTCACATCTGAAGATTTGGAGCTAGGAAGCACAAATGACAGAAGAGAAGAGAGACTTATCTTTCTGAGTCTGGGTTAGCACACATTTTCTATTTGATTCCATCTACCAAACAGTTTTTCGATTTAGGAATTCTTTGTGCCTGAATAGTAAAGGGAATAGCTGGATGTGGCTGACATGAGGGGGCACATGTGAAAACTTTGGAGGAGGAGATTTCTAATTAGGGATGAAGTGAAGACAGTCAATACAGGAGAGAATGAGGGACAAATACCAATGTTGTTTGGTAATGGTTAAGAAGTAGTTACTTTGTAAACACCCAAAATTTTATACCATACATAGTGTGAATAGTAAATATATCTATTATAGAAAATATAATAATGATATATAATATATAATAAAGGTATGAATACAAGATTATGTACACTCATGGGTAAACACAGGCACCTATTAAATGAGATTATGTCACTTGGCTTGACAGTCCCTACCCCCAAGGTCCCTACATTAATAAAAACAATAGTACCAGGCATGAGGAATCTCCATTTGAGTATTTCATGATAGTCTATGTAATTCCTCAAGTAATTTAACATATGACTCTTTCCTTTGGTCACATCTGAGAGGTTGAAGGTAAGTCGTATTTGCCAAACCATCCCACATTTTGGATGTAGGACTGGGAAGGGTTAACCTGGATCTAACACCAAAACCACTTTCATTAGTCTGTCATAGTAATAGATACAGTGCAATTTGGCAAGTGGGAGAAGTAGTCAGTAGGCCTCCCAGCTGTGACTTCTGTTGTGATTTAGATGAGAATGCCCCCCATAGATTCCTATATTTGAATGCTTGGTTACCAGTTGGTGGAACTGTTGGGAAGGATTAGAAGATGTGGCCTAGTTGCAGAGGGTTAGTTACTGGGGTTGCTTTAAGGTTTCAGTGCTGACACTGTTCCAAGTTAGCTCTTTCTCTCTGCCTCCAACTTTTACATCATGATGTAAGCTCTTAGCTAGTGTCCATTACTGTGCTTGCCTGCCTGCTGCCAGTTACCTGTAATGATAATCAAGGGTTGTAACTTTTGGAAACATGAGTGCCAAGAAGTGCTTCCTTTCATGAGTTTTGGTCATGAGGTCTCTTTGCAACAATAGGAAAGTAACTAAGAACCATATGAAGCCAAACAGTGATCAGCCCGGCAAGATATCAATAATGGTGCAATAGCAGCATCCATGTCTTTTTGGTAACCGGCTACTGTATAATTAGATTTAAGGCTTGCCCAACAGGAGGGGAATCATGCCTGGTACTAGCAATGATACCAATAATCAGGATAGTGAGATCATGAATTTTAGAGAACCGACTTCTGCCACTTTCCAGGACTCTGCATAATTTCTTAGTCTTAAAACTTATCTTTATACTCTCAGAAGTATAGCCCATACCTTTCTGTAAATAATCTCTCTAGAGCCAACAGACAATCCCAGCCTTGCTGTATTCTCCTCTTGCATTTTGAGGAAAGGGGGATGTAGATTTGGATACTTTCTATTTTTACAGTGATATAATCACTGAATAAAAGTTGTATCTACTACTTCTTGTCAGTCTTAGTTCCTTTCCAGTTACTCCTCACCTCATATTTTCTCTAAATTTGTTGACGTTATGTTAAAGTTTTTAATTTTGTTTATTGAAAGAATAGATTAAGTGAATGTAATACCAAGGCCCAAGACAAGGAAAGCATGTACATTAATCCCCCAGTTGTGATACTGATGACTGGCAGTTCCATTCTCTGACATACACTGTGACCAAAATGTAATCATGTGACTTAAGGAAAACTGTAAACGTGATAGAAGTAAGGTCTGAAGGATGTCCTTTAGGGGTTGCATGAGCTATGGCATCTCTTCATACCAACTTTAAAATCATCATCAAATAGCAATTCCTTAGTGATCTAAGTGTTTAAAAGAATTATCCATCACAACTAAATAGTAATATTTATGATTATATTAGACTTTTAGATTATTTTTTAACCATTTAATGATAATGTCTCCACACAGTAGGATGGGAATACTAGACCTCCAGAGTAGGTTCTTTTATTTTACAGACATTTCACATTGTAGCTGAAAGCTTTCCTGTGCTCACCTAGCTCCAAGATCCCACAGCCACTTATAAAATTCCTGTATCCCGCCTGGTCCTGCAACTGCTCAGACCCAAGTAAACACATAGAGGCTTATATTATTTACAAATGATATGGCCTAATGGTTCAGGCTTCTCACTAGCTAGTTCTTATATCTTAAATTAACCCATTTCTATAAATCTATACTTTGCCACGTGGCTCTTGGCTTACTGGTATCTTTACATCTTTTGTTTCTCATGGTGGTGGCTGGCAGCATCTCCTCTGCTTTGTCTTTCTCCTTCCTCTCTATCTGTTTGGATTTTCTGCCAGTCTCTAAGCTGCCTTGCCATAGGCAAAATGGCTTTATTTATCAACCAATCAGAGCAGCAGTTTTTTTCCACAGCAAACAAAGATATTACTTCATCATCACATAACATAACCATGGAATTCTAAAGGAAACAGTTTACCTTTTTTTCCAGATATTGTGGCTACATGATCACATTTCCCCCAGTAATTCCAGATTCAATAAAATATTAATAACCTATCTGCTAAAACAAATTACATTTTGTCTTAGAAAAAGAATTCAAGTTTAAACCCTGACAGTTAAGGCCTCTTGTGAATCCCTACTTTCTGACTGGGAAGCTTATGCCTGGATGACTAATTAAAGCTGAATTTCAGTGGAAACCATGCTATCCCAGTTCTCAGTAAGCCTTTAGGCCTTGGTTCTAGTCAAATTAACTGGAATCAACCAATGTAATAGCTCTATTGCATTGTAGTCCATTTGTACTCAAATGCCTCAGCTACTATTACGTTTACCAGGTCTCAAATAAGCAGGAGATACTAGTTTCCAACCTTTGCAGCTTTTGACACCTGTCAGTATGATATTTAGGGTGGTATTAATTGTTTTATAATATCTTAAAATGTAAGTTACTTCTATAAAATATTACTTTGTGAAAAATAGTTTTCATTCAGGTATGAGTTAACACTGTTACAGAAATTCAACCATTTATGTTGAGAATTTTTTAATTTTACTTTAATTATGGTGATTCTTATGAGTAACCAAAATAATAAGTCAAAAATTTGTTTTATTTCACTTGGCATGAATCTGGATAATGTACATAGTAAGTTCTTGTTGTATGAATTGCTATATATTACTTTCCAGAAGTATTTTTCTAAAATTTTTTAATTTTATTTTTCATGCCTGTGGGTATTTGTCCTGCATGTTTCTTTGTACCTCATGTGCATACCTTGTGCCCATAGAAGCCAATTTGGCTCTTTTTCTATGAAATTTCATTTTTCTTTGTTAGGATTATAGGATATAAAATACCAATCAAAAGTCACATTCAAATCTAAGAATGCTTATTCTATACAAATAAAATTGTCTATGCTGGTAAGTATTAAAAGAACAATAATACCTTATTTCTAAGATAAATTTTAACTTATAACATTAAGAAGTAAGACTGATGAACTGTCTACATGTGCTCTCCTCTTTAATAATTTGTTTTCCGAAGTTTGATTTTGTCCAATTTAATGTAAAGAAAAAGTTAATTTAAATACCAAAATGGTGATGTCTGTTCATCCTCCTTAAAGTCTTACCAATAATTAGTTTAGGCTCTATGTCATTGACATCCAAGTTTCTTAGATTACAGTCATATCTTTAAAAGGACAGACTTTAGATTAAAGATTGCTAATGCTAGTAAAATATGATCAAAGATCTAACCTTCAGCCTAATCTAAAAATGAAAATTGATATATCTTTGCCTTTAAAATGATCTTCATGATACCTATGCACTTACGTATTTTTTGCATGTTCTTTTTATATTGTTTCCATAGTAGAATTTGGCTTATAATTAATAGGTATTTTAATTAAAACTTCCAAGTTGGCCTAAATTTCTTTTATTTTTTAGTGTAATTAGAGTCTTTTGAAAATAAAAGTTAAATTAAACATGATCCAACATGATATTTGATTAATCATCACCTCAGCTCTGCATTTATAAGAAGTCTAAAATGCCCTTGTTTCTCTCAGGACAGAATACCTTCTATACCAGGGTTCAATTTCATTATTATGAACAATATCCTCCTCTGGAAAGAGTTCATTAGGCTTTACCATTACTAAAATGTAAAGACTTAGAAAATAAATTAGCCCTGTGATTTCAGTTTCCTAAGTAATTAATATGGTTAAAATATATCCCCAAGTACTCTGTTTCTTCAAAATATTTATGTTTTCAACTAAATGTCAGAATGCTAATTAACAAATAGAGCCTTCTGTCAAGTTTATTTTAAAAGTCTTTCCTTGTCAAGCTTGAGCCAAGTATTATATATCAGACAAATAACATTTTACTTAAAAAAACCCTTAGATGCATGTATTTTATTTTATATGTAAGAATGTTTTGCCTACTTGTATGTATGTATGCTCACTATGCTTCATTCCTGTGTAAGTCAGAAAAGGGGACCAGACTCCTTGGAACTGAAGTTGTGGTTGATTGTGAGTCTCCAAGTCATTGCTGGAAATTGAACCTTTGTCTTCTGTAAGAACAATAAGTTCTCCTAACCCTACACCATCACTGTAGCAGCAGCAACTCAACTTTCAAACAGAGTTTTTTTTAATATTTGATCAATTGTCCTTCTGCGTGTTTGATACGCATAATTGGAAACATATCATTGTGGACAAGGACCAGAAGAATAATGTTTTGGACCCTATCTCTAGTTCTTATAAGTCCTGTGGGATGTCACGACACCTTGACTTTTCCTCCAACTCTGATAAATCTCCTGACTCTGGTTCAGAGAGGTTGTGAGAAGGAAGAATCAGATGTTGGATCTAAGCCATGTATACTCAGGACAATGGAGATTCAACATGGGGAGAAAATGCCATCAGTGTTCCCAAGAGAAGTACTATGGTCCACAAGGACCCTGACTCATCTCAGAAGGCAAAACCTCTGTTAAAGGTTAAAATAGATGGTGATTCCTCTCAACCAAAAACTCAAGGACTGGAGTCTAATTTGGCCTTAACATCACCTGCTATAATAACAACACTATTTTTATAAAAGTAAGAATAGTAAGTCAAAACAATTATACTGATGGCGATAGTTAATTTTTTGCCATCCACATCAGGAAAGTATAACCAAAGATGAAAATGTTATCTATTAGACAAAGCTGTCCTGGACTTCCAAAGGGACAAATGATAATTGAGACCTTGACCATTCTTTCCTACCAACTGAGTCCTGGGTAAGATGTATTAACATATTGTGTAGAACAATCTTAGCCACCCCAAGTATAATGCCAAAATATGCTTTATATTGATCCCTTTAGATGAGTTTAACCTAAATTTATCATGAGTCACATCATTTTCATGCTCTGATTTTCTTATTTTTCTTTCAATGCTGTAGGTACTCAATGGTAAAAACTCCAAAGTCTCTTTTCATCTCTTCCACCATCTGATAGTTTCTCCAGGTTGTTCTTTGTTTCTCACCACATTTTTAATATGTAGTCTCCTGCTGTTTTTTTTGTTTTGTTTTCATAATCCAACAGATCATCACCCACTCCTGTCACTGACATCTAAAAACAATTAGAAAGCCATGTCTCACCAACAAACATGTGCCGTGACTTTCTTGGTGTCCCTTGCCCTTTCAGAGATCACAGATTGTCATACTTATGCTACTATTATATAAACTTTAGCATCTCTGAAAAGGTTTGAGACATTAAGTGGGACATTAATGTATGTTCTTCTTGGTCTTGAGACAAAGCATTCTGTATAATTATTGAAACCTTAAGATCTAGAGCAAAATACTCAGATTAACAGTATTCTGCAACTTTATCCTCATAAGAACTAATATAAAGAGAGACCATGAAAGCAGAGTTAAAATTCATGTCAATATTTTCTTAAATTGAGATGTGGGGAGGATGGGCAGAAGGGAGAGAGGGGAAGAGAGGTTTTCTGCTGGAAACATTTCAGCTGGTCAGGGCAGGGCGGACAAATATTCTGTGCAGGCAGGTCCTCCCAAGACCTAACTGGAGGTCAAAGCCCTCTGTCCCTTGGCCTTTTTTTGCTACCAGTATGCCGAGAGAGGCCACTGAAACACAATTCCAAGAAATGGCTGGTGGTGATCCACTTCTTGAATGATGGGCTAGCTGAGCTGCCCCAGACCTTAGGTTATTTTGTATTGTTGTTTGCCTGCTTGATTTTTCTGTTTTGTTTTTGTTTTTTCCTCATAGTGGAAATAACAAAATATAGATTGTTCATGGTCCCTTCATGAGAAAAATTCTAAGAAAATCCCAACCTTTAATACAATAACAATTACAATTAGAACATTAAGCAGTTAAGTCAATGTAGTAAAATTTCCTGAGGTTTTAGTCATTCAGGATATGGATGAAATTTTCTTTGTGTATAATAAATATGTAGATGAATGCTTAACTTTCATAGTAAATGACCTAAAAGAGAACATTATAATTTTGAGTTAGATCAATTGGATATGCTCTTCTCTGCTTATCAAAACTAAGGATATTTGTCTCTGCTCTTTAAGTTACTTTCTGGAGACTCCATTTAAATTATACAAAACATGTATCACCTGAAGCCAAGGGGATCACTAGCTTATTAAATGATGTCGCTACTAAAGTGATAGCTCATAAAAATTACTCCCTTAGGGCTAAAGAGCCTGTATAACTAATTGTGCCACTAATTGAAATTCAGGCTGATTATTTTTCCACACAATAGTTAATTGGCAGCTTACATTGATATTCTACTCTGTCACATGAAGGATAGAGATATCTCTTGGGTGTATATAAAGTCGTTATTTGAGGATTTACAAATTTATTGGGTATGTTTGGTTTAAAAGTAAAATCTATAACAAAAATTTAGCTTAAACTTGTATCAAAAGGCTGATAGTTAAATCTATACAATGGTAATTTTAATTTGCTACCATATACTACATATATGAGTCAATGCTTGTTTAAATAATATAGGTCTCCTAAAGCATACTATGTATGCATAACTTAAATTCAACTCTTGTTTAGGAAAATAGATGTTTTTGAATAGCAACCAAAAGGCTTGCCTCTGTCTTGGCTGATGACCTCCTCAGGATGGAAAAGACCATGTGGCTGACAGCCATCTTTAGTATATGCTATGTAACTTCACTATCATCTTAAGAAGACCAGCTGGTGTAAAACAACTGAGGCAGCACCTATATTACTTCTTAGTCATGCTGAACCCTCTGCTTATTTTATCTTTGTTTTAGAGGAAGGGGGCAGCAGCAGGTTTGCAACATATTTTGCATTAAAATGAATTTTTATAGGATAAACTCCTAAGGATATAAAGGCATACTCAGGCTAACAAAAACTAGCTTAAATATGTGCATCTAACTAGTATGTCTTTGCTAACTATCTACCTACCCACATACATCTTCACTAAGTATTCTAGATAATTTTAAATAAAACCAATATGTTTCATAAATAAGGTATATTTAATAAACAAGGTCTGAATTCCTAAGGTCTATTCAAGCTAGAAAAACTGATTTCAAAATGTATGTCTAACTTCTGTATTTGTGGCTGTATTTATGATTTAAAGTTTTATTGTGATGATAATTGATCTTCAATTCAAATTTGAAGGCTCAAATTTAATGAATATAAAGCACCAAAATCCTCTTATAAAAGCTACTAACTCATAAAATGTAGAAGACAATTAAGAAATACAAGTTAATATATCTTATAAATGATCAAATTATTTAATGTGCTCAGAACTATGTTTAGATTCATGCTATATAAATGTAACTCATAAACAGAAGCTTTGTTTAGCCTTCTGCATATGTCTTCAAGGTTAAGCCTAAAGCAAGTGACTAAAACCAAATAATGTTTGTTTAAAATCAGACATACTTAATAGATTGTCCTCAAAATCCTCCAAGATATACTAAATATAGCATTTAAGATGACTCATGATTAATAAAAAAATCATCTGGAATTATAATTCCAGCTCTAATTTATCTTTCTTAGATCTCTGATGATATTGATGACTAACTGGAACTTCATCAGTTTAACGGCAGCATTAGCAAAATAAATAACTATATCTTGTCTTTCATTACTAAAACTTCATTTTTAAAATTTATATTTTTATATAGCATAACAATTGTTAAAATAACAATGTAAATAGATGTGATCAATTTTTAAAAATTAAGTAGAAATAAATTGAAATTTAAAAATTAAAAAAAAAACTTTAGTTAATATGATGGCTACAAAATGCAAGCATAATTATGTGTTTCTAAAATTACTCTGGAGACAAAAATGGTCAAACTAAAAATACATTTAATAAAAATTAAATTATTTAAAAGTTTTCACTTAAAATTATTGTTGATACAGCATGAAAATCCATTACATCATACTGTATACCAAATGTAATAAAAATTAAAGCCTTCTAACAACTTCCTCCATAAAATTGTCATGCTTTGATATTGTTTACAATTAATTTTTGTTTGTTTGATATTGTTAGGTTCATGGTAATTACATATATGTGAATAAACATTTTCTGTGTAACATTTTGCAGATTTTTAATAAATATCTATAGTTTGTATGTGTGTGCCTGCCTGCACATTCATGCATGTACCAGAGGTCAGAAGAGGCTGTAGTGCCATCATTACCAGGATGTCCCACCACAAGACAGCAGTGCCTTGGGTCAGTAATGGACATGGAGATAAACCACTCCAGAGACAGTTTCATGGAACATCATCTGCTCTATTGTACATAAACAACTGCATATACAGTGGAAGCCTATGGACTGTGATTGGTTAGCACATTACCTCTGATTGGACAGTGAGCACTCATACCACCAGAGTCTCTATACAAGAGAAGCACATTAAAGGAGACATGAAGAGTGTCTCATGTGTAGCCTAGCTATGATCTACTCATGATATTTCAGAATTCAGTGTTCTGACTTCTGAGAATACTCAGGAACATGTGCCATGCTTCTTAATTAGAAGGACAGTATGTCAGGTGGGCTGGATGGGACATAACCTACATTTTCTCCTACAGTGTATGATGCCCAAGAACTAGAAGCAGTTGTGAACTGCCTGAGAATGATATTAAGATACAAACTCCAGTATGCTGAAACGAGCAGTAAGTGCTTTTAATTTTTGCATTATTTCTACCCCTGCATTTATATAAATTCTGTTTTGTACTCACAGGATTCATCAAATAAACATTTGCAGTGTTTTATTTTTCAATTTTTACTGACCCTTTAATCTTTAAACTGTTTCATATATTTAATAAATTTAATATTTCAAATTTTCAGTTTCCCATTTCAGTCCAATCAGACCAAATTAGAAAAAGTCCCGGTTTAATGGGTAAAGCATTTCTGGGTGATTCTCTAGCCCCCCAGAGAGAAGACCAGAGAAAACTTTCGACTACACCCATGTTCATTGCTGTTCTAGTCCCAATAGCTACAAAAAGAATCAGGCTGGAGGTCCATCAGCTGATGTGCACATAATGGACTTAACAGATAGCTACAGAACATTTTACATGAACACAAAAGAATATATGTTCTCAGCACTGCATTGAATCTTCTCCAAAATTAATCATGTACTTGGCCACAAAGCAAGTCTTGCAGATTAAAAAAAAAAAATTGAAGTAACACCTTGTATTTTATCAGATCACCATGGATTAAAGCTGGATTTCAACAACAACGGACACAAACAGAAACCTTAACAAACTCATGGAAAATGAACAACTCTCTACTGAGTAACCACTGAAGGAAGGGCAGAAGAAAGAGAGAAAAAGAAAGAAAGAAAGAAAGAAAAGGAAGGAAGGAAGAAAGTTAAAGACTTCCTAAAATTCAACAACAATGAAGATATCCAATACCTTTGAGGCTGTGTGCAAAAGTCAATACTTACAATTGGTGGGAGTATAAAGCGCTACAGTTACAAAGCAAATCTGTGTGAGCTTGCCCCAGTTAGAAAAAAAAAATGGAAATGGTATCTCACCAAGATATAACTCTCTGGGCTTATGCTGAAAATACTCCAAACACTAAAACAGATACATGCACACACATGGTCATTGCTGCTCTAGTCCCAATATCTAGAAAAAGAATCAGCCTGGATCCCCATCAGCTGATTTATACATGATGGAGATACAGCACATAAACACAATAATTTCCACTCAGCAATAGAGAAAACTGAAAGGAAATTTGCAGCAATGGATGTAACTGGAAATATAACTATACTGAATCAGGTAACCTAAGCCCACAAAGAGAAACACTGTCAGTTTCTCTTATACCTGGATTCCACTCTTCATCTCCTACCCATTTACTTCAAAACTGGAGTGAGCAGGAGAACAGAGAAAGGAGAAGAGAGGACCAATGAGACCTGTGGGTGGTGAGGAATGGATGGGCACAGCGAGAGAATACACGTGTTATGCAAGCAGAGAGGTGAATATACATATACATATATATATATATATATATATATATAAAATGGAATTATAAAACAGGAGTGAGAAAGAATACAGGAGGTCGTTGGAGCATCATGGTTCAGGATTTTCCTCAGCTCTACAGTGATTTCCAAGTCAGCCTGAAACACAAATTTCACCATCCTAAAAAACAACAAAACAAAGAAAACAAAAACAAAAAATTGGGTGTGGTCATGGAAACCTTTAATTCCAGAATAGATGAGGCAGAGGAGGGTGATCTCTAATTCCATAGCTAGCCTACTCAACAGAGCATGTTCCAGGGCTACACAGAGAAAACTTGCCACCAAAAACAATAAAAATATAATAATTTAAATACTAAATATCATTAAAATCGAAGTAACTTCTCAGAAGACTAATAAATATATTCTAAATATACTGCAGACTCAAGTCAATTTAAAAGAAAAAACACACATTTTCTCCCCCAAATAGAAAGCACACTTGTCTTTTCCTCACATGAACTTTCTGAAGGTTTCCCAGTGGTTAGAAACTATACCACCTATCTGAAAGCTAAAGGAAAGGCATCAAACATTTGCCATTTTTCCAAATTGCAGTCCTGGAAATTACAGAATTCACACTCCTAATCCTTTCTGCTTAAGTTAGTCTACAGCAAAACATACAGTAGTGACAAAAATCCAACGTCAATTCCATGAAGCCCTTTGCCAGTCTTGCCAGCCTTTTTCACATTCAGCAAAGGTACTTTGCAAAATTTTAGAATTTGCAAAATTTAGATTTGTCCACTCCCCAAATCACTGCAAAGAAACAAAATGTGAAGCAAATTCAAATTTCTCTCTTCAGACTCATAATTTTGTCTAACTGCTTTTAGGATGAATTAGTTAGATGAATAAACTGTTGCACATCATCTTTTAGAAAAATAAAAAAAGCAATAGAAAATTTCAGAAACCCATTGGATGAGGTGTTAAGGGGAAAGACAGCTATGTGGGAAACTCCTCTAACACCAAGAGGCATAGGACTCAATTCTGAGGGAGACCAGCTGGGGGAGGGGAGCAGAGGAGAGAGGAAGGAAATAGGTGATGAGGGGAATCAATCCACATGAGCACAGACAGAAGTAGAAGAGGAGAAGGGAAACCGCACAGCACACAGAAGACCCTCCACAGCACAGTCTGGACTCAGCATCACCAACCTGCCAGCTCTTTAACATCTGTGCAGGTGCAGTTCCATGGCCAGGACTCACCCAAGAGTGCTGAAGGACAAAACAGTGGGAGCCTCAGGGATAAAGGCTGCCCGCTGGGCCCAAACTTCAGGTGCACTGGAGGATGGCCATTGCTGTTCCAGACTCTATTTTCAACTGGGCCATATAGCCCCAGGGGAACCTTCAGGTGGGGGCTCTGCATATCTCCAAAGGAGCTAGTGTCCCAATGCTGCCACCCAGGAATCCAAGAACCCATGGTACACTTAACATTTTGTGCTTCTGATGTTTCTAGCTGTCCTCATAAAGAAACCTGCTGCCATTAGAACACACAGTCACCTCAACCTGACATTGCTCCCCTCTGCAATACAAAGTCTAAAGAGGCAGCATGGGCAGCACCCTATGACTATCAGTGATCCTTGTTGGACAGTTTATTTCTTTTAGTAATAACGTCCTCCATTCTGCCATCCCCCTGTGCCCATTTCCAGTGGATCACTCAGATCTATACATCCTAACCAGCCTCCCTTCATTGATTGCTTTATTTCAGTCCCAACTCCAGTAGACATCCCCTAGAAACCTATAGACCACTCAGGCCAGGGATGCAGGCATACTAACTGAATATCCTTGCCTCTCCTTCAGTCCTTCCTAGTCCAAGCCCCGGAGTCATCAACTCTTAGCAGACTAAATGCTTCATCCTCCTCTTCTGTCTATCCCCATCTCCATTGGACCACATGGATCTTCACCTCCAGAATTTTCTTTTCCCACTCATTACTTTATCCAGGCACCAAAAGTAGCAGGCCTATCCAGGCAAATCACAGGCCAATTATCCTGGGAAGCCAGTAGACTAACTGCAGATCTCCACCTCTCCATCCACTCTTAAAAACCCAATTGCACAGTCTCATCCCCAGACCTGCAGCAGACCACATGCTGTGGCCTCTCCTTCCTCTCTGACCCCTAAATCATTGAGTCACAGACATCTACACCTTCAAACTTCTTTTGTCCCACTCATTACTTTATCTCAACTCCAACAAAACAGGCATTTCATGGGAACCTGATGACCATTTTGACCAGCTAAACAGGTAAGACAAGTGCAGATCTTCACATGTACCTTCATTCCTCCATGTCCAATCCCCCATTCTAATGCCTAGCTCTGTAGCAGGTCTTCTGCTGTGGATTCTCCTCACTATTGCACTGTTTCTGAGGATATTGAGCAGATCCTAGCAGAATACCCTGCTCTCCCCTCTCCAGTAGACTCCCTCAGCTGCCCCCATTCTTTTACTTCTCCATTCATGAGTTTCAACTCCCAATACTTAGAAACAAATTTTTACCTGTAACCCCCAGTGGTTACAGTTATCAGATCCAGGAAGCATTTCATATCAAGGAAAACATAGATACAACACTCTACCAAGAGGGCAACAGAACCCAAGAAACAATACACCCACCCAACAAATATAGGTCCAGATATCAGCACCTAGAATTACAATCTTTCCAAACTTGATGATAAAACTTGAGCATGATTTTAAATAAATAATAGTCAGGACAATAAATTCCCATTATAGCAGAGCTATTCTATGATGACAGGCCATACATAATGCAACATAGCTGAAGCACAAGAAAAAGTACTTAAAATAGTCCGTGTGAATATGATACAGATTCTTAAATCTATAAAAAACAAATAAAACAAAACCCAACAAAAACCACTGGAAGAAAATGAATGAGACAACCCGAGACATGAAAGTGGAATTAGAATCAATAAAGAAAACAGAAACAAAATTAAATATGTAAATGAAAAAACTTGGGAACTCAAACCTTAACTCAGGCAAGTCTCACCAAGAGAATACAAGATATGAAAGAGAGAAGCTTAGGCATTGAACACAATAGAAGAAATGGATATTTCAGTCAAATGAAATGCTGAATCTAAAAAAGGCCAGGCTCAAAACATCCATAAAATCTAGGACTATGAAAAGACCAATTTAAGAATAACAGGAATAGAGGAGGAAAAGAAACCCAGGTTAAAAGCACAGAAATACTTTCAAGGAACTCAGACAGTTTCACTTCCCTAAAGAACAGATCCCTTTCAAGGTATAACAAGCATACAAAACACTAAATAGACTGGACCACAAAAGAGAGTCCACTGAACACATAATAGTCAACACATTAAAAATACAGAACAAAATAAGAATTTTAAAGTTACAAAAAAATGAGGAAAAAACATGTAAGGGCAGACATATTAGAGTAATAGCTGACTCCTCAATGGAGACTCTAACAGGCACAGGGGCATGAACAGATGTTCTACAGAATCTACTAGACTACAGAAGCCATCCCTCACTAGTATACCCAGCAAAATTTTTGAATCACATTAGATAAGACTGTGAGACCAAAGCTCCTCCATTTTTACAGAATAACAAGCTAATCATGTGATGGTGACTGTGTGACCATGGAATATCCCAATTCTGTTCTCCTTGGTGATTGTTTAACCACAGAATGTCGCTACCTGATGGCAGCTAATGAGAAACCACGATTTCTGGAAAGTCCCTAGAAATGAGCCAATCAGAAATGTACATGTATAGAAATCCCCTGCTATTGTAATCTTAGGGTTTTTGCCTTTAAAAGCTGTGCACAATTCAGGCTGGGCACTTCTTCCAGCCTCCACTGTGTTGGATGTGTTGGACGAAGTCCCTGCCTAAGCTTGTATTGCTCCCGAATATCCCGAATTAAAGTCTTGCTTTTGCATTCTGGTACACTCATCTTCGGTGTTCTCTCTGGGGGGTCACGATCTGGGTACAACAAGACATTCTATGATGAAACCAAATTTCAGCAATATTAATCTAAAAATCCTACTCTAGAAAGTTGCTCAAATGAGAACTGTAAACTGAGGATTTTAACTACACCAAAATAAACACAAAAAATACAAAAAGTCCAAACTAGCAAAACAAAGGAGGGGAAACACCACCACCACCATAAAAGCATCAGCAACAACAAAACATTAACAGGAATAAAGAAGCATTGCTCATTGATAACACTCAACATCAATGTTGTCAATTCCCCAATAAAAACATACAGACTAACAGAATGGATTCAAAAAAGGGGTCTACATGCTGCTTCCAGGAAATAAATTTTAACACCAAGGATAGATGTGATGTAAAACTCAGGGTAAAAGGATGGAACAAATTATTCCAAGCAATTGGACCCAAGAAACAAGGTGATATAGACATTTTTGGTATCTTATAAAATAGATTTCAAATAAACCTGATCAGAAGACACAATTCATTATAGAAAAAAATTCTACCATGATGACATTTCAGTTCTTAACATCTATGACCCAAACATGAGGTCTTCCAAATTCATGCAAAAAACACTACTACAACTTAAATCACATATTGATACTGTTGCAATGATAGTGGGAGACTTCAGTACTCTACTAACTCCAATAGACAGATCATCCAGAGTAAAACTGAATAGAGAAATGATGCAGGTAACTGATGTTATGAATCAAGTAGACCTAACAGATATTTATAGAACATTTCACCTGAATACAAAAGAATTTCCTAGATACCTCATGGCATTTTCTCAAAATTGAGTACATATTCAGGCACAAGGCAAGTCTGAAGAGACAGGAAAAGAAAAAGAAAAAATACCCTGCATTCTATCTGGACATCATGAATTGAAACTGGATATCATCAAAAACAGAAACAACAGGAAGATTATAAAATCATGGAAACTTAAGAACTCATTCCATAATAAAAAATTATATGAATAAAACTATATGAATATATGAATAAAAATAAGTCTATGCAGAAATAAAGAAAGAAATGAAAGACTTTCTAGAATTGTATGAAAAAGAATTAAAAAAATTACCCAAACTTATGTCACACAAAGAAGGTATTTCTGTTCATTTTTTTAAACTAATTTATTTATTTTGCATCCCTATCAGAGTTTCTGCTTCCTCCTCTCTTCCCAGTCTCCCCATCTCATTGCTCACCCCCACCAATCCACTCCTCCTCTGTTTCTGATCATAAAAGGGCAGGTCTTCCATGGAAACAACAAACATGGCATACCAAGTTGCATTAAGACTAAGCACCTCCCATTGTACACCCATTGTACATTATGAACAATGGGTTTCCAAATACCAGAAAAAAGAGCCAGGAGAGCCCCTGCTCACATTGCTAGGAGTCCCACAAGAAGATTAAGCCACACAACTATCTCATATAGGAAGAGGGACTAGGTCAATCCCATGCAGGCTCCCTGGTTGTCAGTTCAGACTCTATGATCTCCTATGAGCCCAGGTTAGTTGATTCTGTGAGTTTTCTTGTGATGTCCCTGACTCCGCTGGCTTCTACAATCCTTCTTCCCTCTCTTGAGGAAGATCCAAGCTTGGCCTAATGTTTGGCTTAGGGTCTCTACATCTAGTTCCATCAGTTGCTGGATGAAGCCTCTCTGATGACAATTGGGATAGGCACCAATCTATGAGTATAACAGAATATCATTAGTCATCATTACATTTTATTTTTTTTCTCCAGTTGTGTTTGGTTCTATCCTGTGTCTTTGGGCCATATAGCCTCTGGGTCCTGGTCCTGAGGGTATTAGGGATGGCTTTTCCCTCATGGGATAGGTCTGAGGCTAGACCAGTTGTTGGTTGGCCACACCCTCAATCTCTACACCAGTCCCATAGTCAGGACAGATTGTAGGTTGAAGGTTATGTGGCTGGGTTGGTGTCCTAATTTCTCCACCGAAAGTCTTGTCTTGTCAGAGGTGATGGCCAGTTCATGCTACCATCCATTATTGCTAGAAGTCTTAGCTAGGGACATCCTTGTAGACTCCTGGGGGTTTCCCTTGCACCAGGTTTCTACCTCACCTGAAATTCCAGTGATTCTTCCAGTACTGATCCCTCATGTTTCTGTCACTGTGTATCAGGAACTATGGGGGTCCAGCCCCTTGATAGGCCCCTCATAGGATCTGGGAAGAATCTACAACCAGCTGATAATTTAATTTTTGATGATATGAAATAAATCTACATACACAAAACTCTTTAGTCCATACACTTTATTCTTCTGAGTCAGTTTTTTCTCTACATTGGTTCTATTCTGGTCTCATGCCTAGCTTCTTTCTTGCCTGATTTCTCTACATTTATCTGCTGTCCCCCCTAAGTTCTCTCATCTTAGTTCTGCTACATCTAGGATCTCATCCATCTAGTTCTTTCCCATCTTAGCTTCTCTCTCATCTCCTTCTTTCTCATCTTGTTCTTCCTCATCTGACTCTTCCTCATCTTCCATCTCATTCCTCTAGTATTCTCTTCTAGCCCTTCCAATCTAGTTCTTCCCCATCTCAGTTCATTTCTCTCCAGTTCTTACCCATCTATTTCTTCCATTCTCTTTTCTCTTCTCCATCTACTCCTCAAGTTCTCTCTCTCAAATTCCTCCTCTGAATCTCCTTATACCCCTCAGCCCTTCCTTCTCAAGTTCCCTAGGGTATTCAGTTAAAAACCTAAGCAATAGCAATCCCCTCCTCCAGCCAGGCTTGAATTCCTACAGGGTCATAAAGACAGGTAAGAATTTTTCTCAGGCAGTGACCGTCAGGCTTTCTTTTACAACCTGAAAATGGAGTGGTTAAAGGAGGAGGTCAATTGAGAGCTAACTAGCAGTTTGTATATCAAGAAGGGGATCTCTGTGCTCAGTCTACATTCCTAGAAGTAGTTACATAAGAAGTTAGGAGTCTATAATATTAGTAATAAAAAAGGAGGGTCTCAGATTGCACAAGAAATAAAGCTATCCGCCTGACCTAGGAGACAGATGTTGTTTCCATATGGGTGTTACCTTAGTTCAGGAGATCACTTGGCCTTGGATGCTTGATAGGTATTTTAGATAAATACACTATTAGGAGTTCTTGGAAGTGTTGTACCTGTTTCGCAAAACCCCCAGAGACCACCAAGGAGCCAGTTTCCGATGCAAGCACATAAGGGTCCTTTTATTCAGGTTCAGCCTGGGCCACCACATGGCAGATGGAAGGAAATGTGGCAATGACGACAAGCCCAGGTGTAGAGGGTTTTTATTGGGAAAAACTACAAGCTGGGAATTGGCAATTTGGGATTGGGTAGAAGGGGCAAGGTGATTTTTTTGAAACTATTGATCTAGACTTTGGGCGCGAAACCGCAACCCGCTGAACAGGATTATCTAGACTGCTCAGCAGGATTATCTTGATATCTCCAAGGGTCATAAACTACAGACAGGATCTTGTTAAGCTTTCCTTTCCTGTATAAACAGCAGACAGGATGTCTGCAGGTGTATCTGGATCCTGTTAAGCTTTCCTTTAAACAGGAAACAGGATATCTGCAGGAGGATACTGCTCTGTATCCATTCGAGTTATCATGGCATATTCCTGAGCCTGTGAAATTAAATCTAGGCCTTCACAGAAGCACACAAGAAAATCATTTCAGGAGCCAGCTAATATATATACAAAAGCTAAAATATCACCAAGACTTCTTAAGCCATGGCTTGACCTTTGGAAAAGTCCTTGTCTTTTCCAAGTAGTAGCTTTTGTGATAGTAGCTGCATTCCATTTCATTTTCCTGCAGCTTGCAGCAGTGTGTCATGACACAGGTGTGGGAGTTCGCATGGTCTATGAAAAGAAGACTCAGAGGCATCTTAAGAATTAATATAGCTGCAGGGGTGTCCGGCTTGAAGGATTGAAGTACTATGCCTTTGGATGGATTACAGTTTAGCCGTTTAATTTCCATATGCTCAAAAAAACCTGAAAGAAGCTCCCAACAATACAATGCCAAGTGCAAATTCCTCCATTTCTCAGGTACCATGGTTTTCTGGATTTCCTGAACCAAGTTTTGCATAGGCCTTTGTATCCTTGGGAGACTCTAAGACAAGATTCACACAGAGGGCAACAAGAGAAACAAAAGGTGTCTGCTAAACAAAAGATGGATTAGGGCTGGGTGCTATTCTCTGGAGCCAGGCTAGGTGCAGCTCAGCAGGAATGCAGCCACATGTTCCCATCTCCACCTGCCTGCAGTCGATGCATGAAATCTCTTCTATATCTCTCTTCTGAGGGAGATCCAAGCATCCCCCTTGAGTCCTCCTTGTTATGTAGCCTCTCTGTATCTGTAGATTAATGAAGGCATTTCTAAGAGGAACAATCATAGCACAAAGTGCCTTCATTAAAAATAATTGGAGAGATCTCATACTAGTAACTTGGCAGCACACAGCAGAAAAGAATGTGAGATCCATGGAAGCTGCATTTACAGATATTGATGAGATGCTCAACCAGTGTTGGAAACTTGACAGATGAGTCATCTCTAGAGGTCCTAAACGTTCCATTTAATTGGACATATAGTATTTGTGAAGGTCTAGACTTAACTTTACAGACTCCATCCTAGGGAAAGGGTCATCTTCTCAGACCACCAGCTGTACTGTACTCAGTTCCAGGAAGGACCTCAGGAATGTGCCATGACAACTCAAAAGGATTCAGTTACTCCTGCAGACATCTTGTCTGCTTTTTATACAGGAAAAGAGATACTCCTGAAGACATTCTGCCTGTGGTATGGCCCTTGAAGATATCTAGATAATCCCACTGAACAGTCCAGATGATCCTGTTCAGCAGGTTGTGGTTCACTGCCAAAAGTCTAACCCAATGGTTTGAAAATGTGGGTTTGCGAAGTTTGGATGAATAGTTTCAAAAAATCACTTTGCTGTGAGACCAAAATGAGCCATCTTAGAAATAAGACCAATTGCTTTCACTCAAAAACTAAGGCCTAAAGATTTCTCCTTTTAGGAATAGGCCATTAGTTACTGAAACAAGTCAGTCCAGATTCCAGAAACCAGGAAGTGTAAAAGTACAGAGTCACTAGGTAGTCACAAGGTAATGACTGCAGGACTATAGAATGTTCCAACCCTGGTTTCCAGGGTAACTGACCATAAAAATGTCCCCACCTCAGGGCAGCCAATGAGCAATGGTGGCAGGCAACCACCCCCTTAGAAGTAAGATTAAGCCATGATTTCTAGAAAGCCCCTAGAAGCGAGCCAATCAGAATTGTACCCGTACTAGCACCCCTAAATGATGTAACCTTGTCATTTTTCCCTTTAAAAACTGAGCTTGCAGACAGGTGGGCACTTCCTCCAGCCTCCACTGTGTTGGATGTATTGGATGAAGTCC
>CABHPQ010157554.1:0-16191 GCA_902168405.1 Peromyscus aztecus
CTGATCCTTCTGACGTAACATCCTGAGTTATGTCAGTTTATGCAGGATGTGGGGGTCACATCCCAGGGCCTCAGGCATGCTGCACTACACCCCAGCTCCAGCTGTCTCCCTAACTGCTGTTTGTACTCAGATCCTCACCATGACGACTTATACCTCAATGCCAGCAGCTTCCTGGCCCTCATCAATGGGGAGAGAGACCATCCCAATGCCACTGGTAAGGCCCCACCCCCGCCTGTGCCCCTGTTCTGTTTCTATCCCGGCCTGAGCCCTGTGGCTGACCCTGTCTCTCCCCATCTCTACAGTGTGGCGGAAGAACTTTCTCCGAGTGGGCCGCCTGGTGCTGATTGGGGGTCCTGACGATGGAGTAATCACTCCCTGGCAATCTAGGTAACAAGCGGTTGTAGAGGCTGAAGACCAGGCCTGTTAGTGTCCCCTGTATACAATAGATGTTCTTTTAGAGACAGGGGCCCAGTGTGTAGCCCAGGCTTGACCTCTTGCCTTTACCTCCCAAGTGACAGGCATGATTACCACATCCGCGTCTCCCTCTTTCTTTCCGGCACTGCTGGGGATCAGATCCAGGGGCTTACACATGCTAGGCAAGTGTTCTGCATATCTGACCCTTGTAGAAATATTTAAGTCTGCAGGGCGGTGGTGGCGCATGCCTTTAATCCCAGCGCTTGGGAGGCAGAGGCAGGCGGGTCCCTTTGAGTTCAAGGTCAGCCTGGTCTACAGAGTAAGTTCTAGGAGATCCAAGGCTGTTACACAGAGAAATCCTGTCTTGAAAAAAAAAAGGGGGGGGGGGGGGGGGTGGGGAGAGAAATGTTTGAGTCTGAGGCAAGAAGATCACTTGAGCCCAAGAGTTCAGAATGAATCTGGGCAACATAATGAGACCCTTTCACCAAAACATACAAAAAACTGATATATTTAATTCCAGCACTCAGGAGGCAGAGGCAGGTGGATCTCTGTTTCAGGCCATTCAGGGCTGTTTTTTGAGACACCTGTGTCAAAAAGCAAAACACCACCACCACCGACAAACAAACAAAAAACTTTCTGGTATACAAAGTCTTTTGAGGGGCTGGAGATTGGCTCAGAGGTTAAGAGCACTGGCTGCTCTTCCAGAGGTCCTGAGTTCAATTCCCAGCAACCACATGCTGGCTCACAACCATCCATGGTGAAATCTGGTGCCCTCTTCTGGCCAAAAGGACACTGGACACATAAATCTTAAAAAAAGAAAAAAGAAAAAGAAAGTCTTTTGATACTGGCAGCTGGAGATGAGGCTCAGCTGGTACAGTGCTTGCCGAGCATGCCTGGGTTCCATCCCAGCACTCAGGACGTAGAGGAGGAGGATCCGAAGTTCAAAGCACTACATAGTGAATACGAGGCCAGCCTGGGCTACATGAGACCCTATTTCAAAAACCACACATGAACATGCATACACACATAATTTTGAAGTAATCATGGATTCCTTTTTTGTGTGATTCTTTCTTTTTTTAAGATTTGTTTATTTCTTATGTTTACAATTTCCTGTCTGCATGTACTCCTGCAGGCGAGGAGAGGGTGCCAGATCTCATTACAGATGGTTGTGAGCCACCATGTGGTTGTTGGGACATGAACTCAGGACCTCTGGCAGAGCAGCCAGTGCTTTTAACGGCTGAGCCATCTCTCCAGCCTGTAATCATGGATTCTGAGGAGGTTGCAGAGATGGTTTATCAGGGTCCACAGCATCAAACTCATAGCACCAGGCGAGGTGGTGCACGCCTTTATCCCAGAGCTTGGGGAGCAGAGGCAGGTGGATTTCTGAGTTTAAGGCCAGCCTGGTCTTCCTAGTGAGTTCCAGGATATTCAGAGCTATGTAGAGAGAGACCCTGACTCAAAAAAAACCCCAAAAGCCAGAAAACCAAAGTCAGGGCACTGACATCACTACAGTGTGAGAGCGAGGTTCCGGCCACTTTATCACATTCCCTGCCATTCTGCGCCAGAGTATCTACCTCAGCCCCTCTGTCTCATTCCTTGGGGAAGCTGATAGCTCTGTAGCTCTGCACACCTGCTTCTGTGGTGCGTCATGATGAGTTGGTCTGGGAGTGTCACCTGAAATTTACTCAAGTATTTATTGCACACTATGTGTGCCCAGGTGCTATTCTGGGCCGTGGGGCAGCATTGGCAAAGAAAGTCCCCGGTGCCCTGTTCTTTATACACTAAATTAGAAATACCATGGCAGGTGCAAAGAAAGGATGCAGGGGCCTGCTGTGGCCTGTGGTCAGGGGAGTGTCCTCAAAGGAGCTGCCATCTGAACAAGCCTGAGGAAGGGAGGGAAGGCTTGTTCATGGGGGCCTAGCAGAGCCCCGTGGGGACTGGGGAACGCAGTGTGGGGAGAGCAAGAGGAGGGGAACGAGGTAGCTGGCCGTGGTCACCTTCAACCCTTGTAGGCCAACGTCAGGCCTGTGACAAACCACAGCTGAGCATGGTGGACACAACTGTCACCCTGGTGCCTTGGAGGCAGAGGTAGAGGGACATTTATTGTGTTTGTGGCCAGCCTGGGCTACCAAGTGAGACTACTCAAAAACAATAAGCTAATGGATAACAGTGAGCTGAGAGGATGTAGCTCAGAGGATTTGGCTACCATGCTGAAGCTCTGGGTGTGATTATTCTGTTTGTATTTGGAGACAGGGTTTCCGAGTGTAGCTTTTCCGCGTGTAACCCTGACAAGGCTGGCCTTGAACTCACAGACATCCTCCTGCCTCTGGCTCTTGAGTGCTGGGATTAAAGGCCTGTGCCACCCCACCCAGCTTTTGGGTTTAACTCTTAGCACCAGGAGGAAAGAAAGAGCAGATAGGTGGATAGGTAGGTAGGCAGAAGTGATCATTTTTTTAGTTTTTGGTTTGAGACAGTGTCATGTATTCCAGGCTGGCCTCAAATTTGTTGTATAGCCAAGGATACAGACATTTGTTACTATGTTAAAGTTTATACAGTGATGGGAATCAACCCAGGACTTCAGGCATGCTAGGCAGTCACTCTACCAACTCAACTACATGCCCAATCTTAGAAATTACAAGTTGTTTTAAAAAGTTTAATTTAATGTGCATTGGCGTTTTGTCTGCATTCATGTCTGTGAGGGTGTCGGGTCCCCGGAGCTGGAGTCACAGACCGGTGTGAGCCGCCATCTGGGTGCTGGGAACTGAACCCAGGTCCTCTGGAAGAACAGCCAGTGCTCTTAACCTCTGGGCCATCTCTGTAGCCCCCAACTCCTAGATTTTTAACTGTTAGCATTTGTCAAGTTATTTACAAAGAGGGTCTACTTGTAATTTTTTTTTTCTTTTTTGAGACAGGGTCTCACACTGTGTAGCCCTGGCTGTCCTGGAACGCACAGAGATCCTCCAGCTGCTGACTCCTGGGTGCTGGAATTAAATGTATACACTACTACATCTGGCAATATTGTTTAATTAAAAAAAACAATTGGCTAAGTCTGTGAAGTGCCTGGCCACTTGAGCTTAATCCCTGGAAACCCTGTAAGGTGTCCTCTGACCTCCATACCATGGCATGCACCCAGCATTGGATTTTAGCTGGGCATGGCTGCACACGCCTTTAATCATAGCACCCTGGAGTCAGAGGAAGCTGGATCTCTGAGTTCTAGGCCAGCCAAGGTTACATGATGAGACACTACCTCAAAAAAAATTAAGTCAAAATTAAAAAACTAAGGCTGGAGAGATGACTCAGTGGTTAAGAGCACTGGCTGCTCTTCCAGAGGTCCTGAGTTCAATTCCAGCAACCACATGGTGGCTCACAACCATCTATAATGAGATCTGGTGCCCTCTTCTGGCCTGCAGGCATACATGCAGGCAGAACACTATATGATTAAAAAAAAATTAAAAATTAAGCTAAACATGGTACCACACACCTCTCCTCTCTGCACTCACAAGAAGGTAAGAGAATCAAGGTCAACGTAGGGTTCACAGTGAGACCCTGCAAAAAGGACTGATTGACTTATTTGCAGTAGTGAGTGTTGAATCTAGTATCTATGCTAGGCATGTTTTTCTGTGTTTGTTTGGTTTTTAAGATAGACTCTCTCTACATAGCCCTGGCTGTCCTAAAACACACTATGTAGACCAGGTTGGCCTTGAACTCACAGAGATCCTCTTGCCTGTCAAGTGCTGAGATTGTAGACATACACCACCACACTTGGTTCTTGAATTCCTTTTTTAAAGATTACTTTGAATCATGTGTTGGTGTGTCTGCATGGGGATGTGTGCATGTGTGAGTGCAGGTGCCCTCAGGGAGAGCAGCCAGCGCTTCCATCTGCTGAGCCACCTCTCCAGCCCCCAAACTTACATTTTTTTTTTTAAATTTTGCAAAAAAAGATGTATGTGTATGAGTGGTTTGCCTGCATGTACATTTATGTACCACGTGCATGGCTGATGTCCAGGAAGGCCATAAGATGGTATGGATTGCCTGGAACTGGAGTTACAAGTGGTTGTGAAACACCACATGGATGCTGGAACCTGAGTCCTCTGGAAAAGCAGCCTTTGAACTAGCTCTCCAGCACTTACATTCTTCAAATCAGGAATTGTTCTTAGTTGTTGAGACAGGGTCCCGTGTAGCCCGCTCTGGCCTCGAACACTGCACACTTGTGCCTTCACCTCTCAAGTGTCACCGTGCCTAGTTCCTCTTAAAGATTCTGAGTGTCCTCCATGCTGCCTGTCTCCCAGGGGGCTTTGAGTCTCTGTGAGACACACTAATGCACATTAGTTTTCCTTGGTCTCCTGATATCCTCCCTGCAAATCTCTTTGTAGCTTCTTTGGTTTCTATGACGCCAATGAGACGGTCTTGGAGATGGAGGAGCAGCCGGTAAGACCCTTGGAACAACTTTTCTCCTTCCCTTGTTCTGTTTCATTCTGGACTCTTTCTGCCTCTGCCCCTCTGTCCCCCCCCCCCCCCCCCCCCCCCGAGTTGAAGGGTCTGCCTCATGGGGCTGGGGAAGTGAGGGTATGGGGGTGGTGGGGATGGTGGGGGTGGGGTGTGGTTTGGACAGCAGCAGTACCTCACTTTGTCTCTTTTTCCCCATGTCTCCACGCCCTTCCACCTACCTTGAAGGTTTATCTGCGAGACTCCTTTGGGTTGAAGTCTCTCTTGGCCCGGGGGGCCATAGTGAGGTGTCCGGTGGCTGGGATCTCTCATACCACCTGGCACTCCAATCGCACGCTCTATGATAATTGCATTGAACCATGGCTCTCCTGAAGATGTCCTCAGGAATTCCCCCGCCCAGAGACCAAGTGGTGGCCTTGGGAAGCAGATGCCAGGCTCTTGCGCGCCTGTGACCACCTCATCGCTCCCACACTGCCCACCCCACCAGGGCTCCCTGAATCCTCCCCTCTGCTCCTCTGTGAATGACAAGTCCTGGTCCCCTACCTCATGTCCTCATCTGGGGACATCTCCATGCGCTCCCTTTCTCCCGGGGCTGAGGTTGGGAAGTGAGCACCAGGTTTCTAACGGGCTTCACGCTGCTGCTCCTCCTCCTCCGGGTCTGGCTGTACTGGAGGAGAACCCAGCCCCTGCCCACCACAGGGGTCTCCTTCCAGGCCACTCAGGGCATTTTTAGCTTCTGTTATCCCCGTGTTCCCTTTTTCTCAACTTCCCTGTCGCCAGCCTCCCCGCCAAGAGGGACGCCCGTAGGAGGGGTTCTGCGGTTCCCCTATGGGGACAGTCCCACTTTTGAAGTGTCAGTGTTGGGGAATATCTGTGGCCTGCAAGGCCCATCTCAGGTTTGGGGATCCCCCAGTCCCTATGATCAGTGTTGGGGTATCCCCTGGGAGCCTAGGTTCTTTGAGGCCCCAGACCCTCTTTTAACTACCCTTGAGCGGGTGTTCTCTGTATTTATAGAAATAAAGTTCCATTTCCTCAGTGTGCCTTGGCTTATTCCCAGGTGAAGGGGACGTGGGGATAGAGAGCCTGGGGCCTGGGTGCCCAGATGCCTGGTGGGGGTGGGGACCCCTTGGTGTTTCCGTCCTCTCAATGCCCATTCTGTTTAGGTTCCTGACTCTCTGCGGGTTCTTTCCTGCTGAAGACAATTCCCTTCCTGTCCCAGCGTAGGGTTAGGGGGCTGAGCCCCAGGCTCTGGAGGTTTGGGCCTCCAGAGGGTAGAATTGGCCTGCCACCCCCGGACTAGACGAGGGGGCTGAGGGTCAGGTTGGACATGTGTCATGCCCCTTGACCTTTGTAGGCCAGGGCTGGGTGAGGGGCTGTACAGTCAGTCTCCCTTTGCCTGGGAGGAAGAATTTGGACGGAGACAATAGGGCCCTGTCTGTTCTGGCTTGGGGGTGGTGCCCCCCAACCCCCAATAAATGCCATCAAGAGACGGAGGCAGTTTTCCCTGGTGCCTTGGGCGCCCCTGCCCTTCTGTAACTGCTTTCTTTCCTCAGCGGATCAGTGACCTGCCTTGCTTCAGCTCTGCCCTCTCCCCGTCCCCACATTCCCTCAGTCTGTGTTAGGTTGAAGAGGGGTGGGTGTTGGTTGCTATTAGAGCCAGGGACTTCTGATTTGGGGGCCTTCAAAGGTTGTGTAGGTCCTTCTAAGAAGCCCTTGGCTGAAGAGAGTGAGGAAGACAGGACCAGTCAGAGACTGGGAGTCTTGTGGGAGGGGGCAGGAGAGGGAGGCTGCTGTCTGGGCCCGCCCCTTTGCCTCTTGCCAGCTGGAGAGGCCCACTCCAGTCTGAGCGGCTGCTGCTGGGGTCTCTGTGCTGCGGTCTCCCTGGATGGGAAAACAGGTGGGGAGAGGGAGAGGGTGGCGGAAATAACTGGGATTACTTGACCTTAGGACGGGTATGAGCTGGGAGGGAGGTTTCCTGAGTGACGGGTGTGTGTCTAGGGTATACTGATGGTGTGAGAGCAATGGTGGCAGAGTGCACTTAACATGCTTGGGTTTGTGTGGAAGGTGAAGTTACGAGGGGCACACTAAGAAGGGTATGTGGGAAGGAAGGCTGGCCATGAGCTCTGGGGTGGGTGAGCCTGGCTGAGGGTGGGAAGGCTGGCCATGAGCTCTGGGGTAGGTGAGCCTGGCTGAACAGATCATTATTAAAAATGTACAGGTCGCTGTAGACCACATGAGTGGCTCATTTAGAAGAGTGAATGTCCTGACCTCAGTAGACTGTTTTAGGAAGGCTGAGGCTGGAGGAGCCAGAGAGAAGCTCCAGTAACTGCTTGTCTGCAGCTCACAGAGTCTGGAAGAACCATGGGGCTCCGGGCTGAGCTGTGCGCTTTCCTAACTGGACTTTCATCCCTCCTGCTCCTGACGTCAGGCCAGGGGGCCAGAGGAGGATCTTTCAGACAAAGGTGACAGCAAATGGGGGAGGGGCAAGGTGAGGTCTCGGCTGGGGCCAGATTTGGTAGGAGGCAAAACAAAACTCAAAGTTTAGAATGAGGGCAGGAGGGACTCAAGGCTGCCGAGGGCCGGCCACACTCAGTGTCTCCCACCTCCACCCCTGGCATGGCTGCAGTTTGGGTGTCTGCTCCAACCAGACTCTGGTGGTTCCGCTCCGTTACAACGAGTCCTACAGCCAACCGGTCTACAAGCCCTACCTGACCTTGTGCGCTGGGAGACGCATATGCAGCACCTACAGGTGAGGCCAGCCCTACGACTCCAGGGTCTCAAAGGGATCCCAAGAACCAAGCCCAGGATGGGTGCCCAGAATCCTGGCCCGGTTCTATGTTCTAGGACCACTTACCGTGTGGCCTGGAGGGAGGTGAGGCGGGAGGTACAGCAGACACATGTAGTGTGCTGCCAGGGCTGGAAGAAGCCACATCCGGGAGCTCTCACCTGTGAAGGTGAGGTTGGGACTTGAGGCCTTTGTGGGAGGCGCTGGGAAGCTGGCACTGAATCCGGGTCTTAACTCTTTCCTCTCAAATGCACCCCAGCCATCTGTTCCAAGCCCTGTCTTAATGGAGGTGTCTGCACTGGACCGGACCAGTGCGAGTGTGCCCCAGGCTGGGGAGGGAAGCACTGCCGCGTGGGTAAGCAGGCAGGTTGCCCCATAACAACGGGGGCGGGTGCTGGGATCTCCCCACCCACTGTGGCGCCCTGCCCTTCAGCCCCCTCCTCTTTCTGGTAACCAGACATCGATGAATGCAGGACCAGCCTTACCCTCTGTTCTCACGGCTGTCAGAACACCCTGGGCAGCTTCACGTGCAGCTGTCCGCACCCCCTGGTTCTGGGTCCGGACGGACGCGCCTGTGCAGAGGGGCCTCTAGAATCCTCAACAAGTGCCAGCATCCTCAGCGTGGCAGGTGGGTATGGGACACCCACGGGGTGGGCCTGGGCCCCTGTAGTAGGTTAGGCCATGCTCACAGTCTCCTTTGTCCTAGTTCGGGAAGCGGAACGTGAGGAACGAACCCTGAGGTGGGAGGTCGCAGAGCTGCGTGGGCGCCTGGAGCGGCTGGAGCAGGCGAGCAGGGGGCAGAGCCACAGGGGTGCAAGTGCACCCGGGACCTTGCCAGAATCCTGAGGTACCACTTTCCTTTGCAGTGGGCCACACAGGCTGGGGCCTGGGTCCGAGCAGTGCTGCCCATGCCGCCTGAAGAGCTGCAGCCAGAGAAGGTGGCTGAGCTTTGGGGCCGGGGTGACAGGATCGAGTCCCTCAGTGACCAGGTGCTGCTGCTTGAGGAAAAGCTGGGTGCCTGTGAGTCCCCTGCGCCTCCTCCACAACTGAAGACATCGTCAACTCAGCATCTCCCTCCTGAAACCCCCCCAGTCCTTACTCCCCGGACCCCATTCCCTGGTATCCTTGCTTATTGTTGGGTGACTGGCGGGGCCACTCCCTCCTGACCAGAGCCACCTTGCGTCTTTGCCATTAACTAGGTGCCTGTGAGGACAACAGCCTGAACTAGGTGCCTGTGAGGACAACAGCCTGGGCCCAAGCCTCCATGGTTGACAAGGAACTCCCGCAGCAGCCTGGATCCCTAATTTACACAGAAACTGCCTGTTTTCTGGGGTTGGCAGACAGGGGTATCGACCACCGAGGCACAAGGAGCCACAGAAAGCCCCCAGATCTCTCTTTCTCTTTATTCTCAGTTGCTTGCTGTTACCCAGATAATAAAAATCAACCACACAAAACTGGATCCCACCCGTTCCTTCTGCCCCCAGCCTACTTCCTGGGTCTTAGGAATGGGTCTAGAGTGGGAGGCAGGGGGAGTGGCCAATGCCACGGAGGAAATGAAAACTGGCTGAGAGGGAGGTACCTCAAAAGAAAGAGAAATAAATTAAGCGCCCTCCTCTCCCTCACCAGGCTCAGGTTCTTTCCCCTAAGGCCCCAGGGAGCAGAGAGCAGCTTCTAGGGTCCGCCTCTCCAGAATTCGGTTAGATGGTGCCAGGCCAGGACCCTGAAGACCTCTACCAAGGGGACGGGGGAAGTAGAAATTGGCATCTGGAGTGTGCTCAGCCCCTGGCATGGGCAGGGATGAGACCTCTGAGTTAGAAGAGCCCAGCCCCACGGAGGGTGCCAGTGTTGAGGAGGTTCCCCAGGTGAGCCGGTGAGGCGTGTTCAGGTTCAGCTCCCAGCCACAGGATGAGGAGTCCTCACTAGCAAATGGTCCCACTCAATCTGTGGACTTGGGGTGAGGGTGGATTGTTCCACAGAACAGATGAGTCCATTGTCCAGTGTGGGGTGGAGTGGGAGAAAAGGCCACAAAGAGACCACTGGGGAAGGGATGGGATGGAATGTCCCCCATCCTTGTATCCGATGAGCCACTTGAGATGAGGGGAGGCAGCTGTCCCACAAGACAAGATGGCAGGTGGGGGTCGGAGTGGAGACTGTACCCACACAGGAAAGTCCATGGGTGGGACGGGGAAGGACATGGAGTGATGCTCTATCCATAATCACTTCAGAACTTGAAGATTCCAAAAGGAGAGTAGGGAGTGGGGACCCAGGAAGAGGGCCTGGCCCTGCTTCAGGCTCTGGGGCGGAGGTGTGGGAGAAAGACGGGAAGGGTAGGAGGAAGCTCAGAGCCGGGCCTCGCCCGCTCCCCCAGGCTTTTTCAGACAGTCACCGCCACCCAGGCCATCAGTGGAGATCTCCCGGAAGACAGTGAGCATGGAGTGCCGGACTCTGTCTGCCAGAGCTGGGACATCATCTGGTGTCAGCCCTTCTGTGGGCACTGGGGGCAGCACCCGCACCTGACATCGTCCTGGTGGGATGAGGAACAGCGTCATGGCCGACAGACACTCTTGGGTCTCAGCCAACTGCAGTGCAATCCCGCTACGCCTTTCCTCCACCTTCTGGGTCTCTCCTGTACACCAGGATGACCGCTGCTCTGCTCGCCAGCTGCTGACAAAATCCTCAGACCCCTGTCCAGGCCTCTCTCCACGATTCCAGTGTGCGCTCAGTGTTCAGAGCTGTTATCAGTGCAGCTCTGCACACACCAGCTTCACCTTCCCCTCCAGACTGTAACGGTCTCTCTTGAGGAGACTGGTCCTACCTACCTGGCACGTCCAGTGGGTTTAAGGTCCCCTTGCCCCAGGGACATTCCTCAGCATCCCACGAACTTTCTGGCCAAGCCCCCCCCAGACCTGCTCAGAGCCCTCAAGGGAGGTGTGCTCACCCGAGGTGAAGCGGCGTTCCTTTTTGCAGTAGAAGTCTTGGTAGGAGGACATGACTATGGGGATAATGGGAACCTGGGAAGAGGCAAAGCAGGTGAGTGCACATGCCCCGGGCAGGAAGGAAGTGGGTCTGGAGGCTGGTGAGCAGGGAGCAGTGATCACCTGGGCCTGTACCGCAAGGTGGAAGGCGCCGCGTTTGAAGGGCAGCATGGAACCATTGTGGTTTCTTGTTCCTTCAGGAAAAACCCAGACTCTCACCTGAGGGAAAGAGGTCAGAAGAGCACACATAAGGAGGGCCGGTGGCTGCCATGCTCCAGTGACGACACACCACTATCAGTGATTCGCAACCATTTACTCCCTAACCCCCAAAACCCCCATCTCAGGAAGACTCACATCCTGGGTGATCAGGGTCTGGGCCACCTCAGACATGACACTGATGGCGTCTCCCGTGCGTTTCCGGTCAATGAAGATGACTCCTGCCAGCCAGCAGGCCAGTCCGGCAGAGCCAGCCCATAGTAGCTCACGCTTGGCAATGGGCACACAGCGATCTGGCAGCACCTCCATCATCCCTTGGCAGGGGTGGGGATGAGGTACAGATCAGGGTATAAGCAGGGTCACAGCAGGCACCACACCCACTCCAGGTCGCCACCCACACAAACTGAAGAGGAGTGGGTTGGAGAAGGCCTGAGAAATCAAAGCTGACTACAGGTGTATGCACCTGCCGAGGGCAGACCCACCCCAGGGAGAGGAGACCTGAGGAGGGATGGCATTCAAGAGGAGGGGGAATTAAGGGCCTCTGGGAAAGCATATCTGGGGGGGGGGGCGGTCAGAAAAGAAGGCTCAGCTAAATGACGGGGCCCTGTGATGAGGCCTCACCAAGCAGGTCGAGGGAGCTCTGGTGGTTGGAGACCACAACGTAGGGCTGCGTGGGAGGGAAGTGTTGAGCCCCCCGCACCTCCACTCGGATCCCATACAGGTATTTGATGTGAAGCAGCAGCAGACGCAAGATCCTGTGGGTCATGGCAAGGGGGCCCAGTGGGATCCACTGACGCCCACTAGCATGCCTCTGTCTCTCTGCGCCCGCCTACCTACTGACTTCCTGGCCATCTTTGCAGTCCCTCCCCCCATCTTTGTCTCTGGATTTGTGTCTGAGTTCTTCTCCCTGCAAACCTTCCACTCCCTTCTCACCCTGGGTCCCCTCGAGACCGACCACTGTTCGCCCCCTAACCCCTTACTTCATGTTCTCGACATTGCGTCCTCGGACAGCGCACACAGGGATTGCGAGTATAGCCAGCAAGAGGATCCAGCCGTTGTAGAAGCCCATCTTGAAGAAATACTTGGCACTGGGGCTGCAGAACCACAGGGTGGACAGCAGGAGGAGCAGCAGCAGCAGCAGCGCCGTCCAGGCCCCGGGCCACAGCTCCATTCTGGTCACCTGCAGGTGAGAGGAGCCAGGTAGAACGGGAGAAGCCCAGCCCGAGATCGCCGTCCGCTGCAGCTCCCGGACTCTGGATACAGACAGACAAGAGCCCCAAACACCCACGACGCTCAGGTGAGTGACAAGGGAACAGCAAAGACACAGCTAACACGTGGCTGGAAAGGACTATTTCTTTTGAGGCAAAGTTTCATTCTAATCCAAGTTGACCTGGAATTCTGTAGCCCAGGCTGGTCTCTAATTCACAGGCATGAGGCACCATAGCCTGCTGTGGATGGGCAGTCTATCCCTGTACTGTCCACTCCCAATGGAGAGGGACTGGGAATATTAAATGCATACCAGACTTTTGAGGATTCTGGGTGGAAAGCAGACATGTAAAATGTCCCATTAATAACATCCCACTCCGGGCTGGACCCTGTGCAGGCTGGGAAAGAGCACTAGCACTGAATCTGATCGTTTTCTACACATTCCTTCCGGCTCTGTTGGCCTCAGTTAGATACACCAACAAAACAGGCTTCACTGATTCTTTTTACCATTTTTATTGTGGTTATCAGAAGTTTAAAGAGCAGCTCCATTTTATTTCTGGTGGACAGTGCTGTTTATTAGTATGTTAAATCCTATGTATGTGAGTCCACCTGATAGTTTACAAAGTACTATTAGCATTATTGGTTTCACTGGAAATGGCTCAAGGAGAGCAAAGAGCTTACCTGAGGCCAAGCAGCTCCCCAGCAGCAGTTTCTAGGTTATACCTAAGCATCCTGAGTCCTACTACATACTGTTACTTACATATACACACATACACACAGCAGACATGGAGACAGTGACCCACAAGCACCATGGAACAAGTCGGAGATCCAAAAAATCTCAGGCATACAATAATATGATCACACACATACACACATTTACTATCATACCCAGTGACAGATAAAGGAATATATATACACATCTAGAAAAATCTCTCTCCCTGCAGTGGAGTCCCCCATGACTCTACACCCCACATAACAATGCACTTCTACAGACAGACAGACAGACCCAACTATTCCTCCTTCCTTCTAGCCTCTTGGAGGCAATGTGGGCAGGCAGGTCATACGAGAGGCCTTATCAAAGAAACTGCAGAGTAAAAGGAACTTCCAATCACCTGCTCAGGAAGAAGAGGTGCATGCACGCAGAACCTGCCTCCAGGGCGTCCTCTTTCCTCCACTCTTTCCCATTGCCAGCTGATAAAATGGGTGTTCTGTACCTGTCTCTCCAAGCAGGTCAAAGGCTCTCCCTTCCTAAAACTGCAATGGCCCAGGAGGACACATGAGCCCACCTCTGTCCCCCAGAACTCCAAACAGTAGGCTTTCTAAACTGTTCCGTCCAGCACCTTCGTTCCCTGAGCTATACACTGCACGAGGTTAGAGTTGCCCTCCACTCCTCGTCATACGGCCACCAGACAGACTTCTGTGACCTAAATCTGAGCATTCCTCTCTTTCCAAGAGGCCTTTCTTGAAAAGTTGACTTGTGCTTCTATCTCTGCCCCCATCTCCAGAATGATTTTCACTTCCTCAGATCTGCCACAAGTCCTTCACACTTCTATGCTCTTGACTACACTGCTCCCTAGGGCTGGCAGGCCCTACCTCCCCTTGCTTTACACAGCTCAGTGCCACCTTCCAAATGTCTTTCACAACCTCGCCAGGCCCAGGCTTTCATGACAAATTTCTAGCACATCCCTGAATACCCCGAGACTGGTTGTGACGATCTTCCTGCCTGCCTGTACCTCCTGAATGCTGGGACTAGAGGTGTAGGCCACCACACCTTGTATGATCACTGGTTGTCAAGGTGTAGAAACATAACTTCTGGGCCTCACCCAGACATAATGAACCCTGGGCACTGGGCCAGCCTGTATTTTAACATGCCTTCCAGGTAAGTCTGCTGTACACTGGGCTTGAGAACTACTGATATCGATAATACACTTTGGGTAAAAGTTCACTGGTCTTTTGTGCTTATCTCCTCCAGGCGGTAAAGCAACTTCAGGATAAGGGTTATGTCTTACGTCCATGCCCAGACAGAAGCAGGTTCAGTGGGTGCTCAGTAAATCTTGGAAGGGATTATAAGGCTGCAGGCATGCCCACAACTGATCAGTTAATAAGAGGAATATGCTCTCAGTTTTGTTTCCTTCCGTTTTGCTTTGCAGGGCCAGGCTGTTCACGTGCTGGGCCGCTGAGTTACACTTGCAGGCCAGGGAGGGACAGCTCTGATCGTAGGCGAGGTAGGAGAAGTCATCTCCCCCAAACACCGACAAGCCTTACAGAAACTCATTTACACATGGCCACAGGGAAGCCGGAGTACAAACTATGACTACGTCATCTCAGTATACAGAGGGGGATCAACACACCACCACACTCTTGTCATAAACTATGTGCCAACTGTGCAAAAAATGGGGCACAGACAATGGTCCGTACAGAAACGCAGACACTGGGGGCTCACTGCAGGACAGACCCGCATTAAGCTGTGACACAGACTATACAGCCAGTGGAGACAAACACATGTGAAGAGACAGATCAGGTGGTCAGCAAAGTAAAGCAAATCAGTGGTGCCACGGGACACTAAGTGTGGTGACACATGCGTGTAAGGAAGAAAATCAGGAATTCCAGGCCAGCCTGGCTCCGTCTCAAGTTCAAGGCCAGTGTGGCTATGTGAAATTGTCAAAAAAAAAAAAAAAAATCTCAGCTGGGCATGGTGGCACTCAGGAAGCAGAGGCAGGTGGATCTTTATGAGTTCAGGGGTAACCTGGTCTACACAGAGAGACCCTGTCTCAAAGTATAACAACAACAAAATTCCTGGGGGTTTGGAGAACAAGTAATACTTGTGTAACCCTTGGTCGAATGAAGTAATCATCCCTAGACAGAACTGTTTGAAGATTTATAAACACACTGTAATGTCAAATGGGCTAATGAGCACACAGCTCACATCAATCACAATGACAAAATTTATGAAATAAATGGCAGGTGCAACCAGAAGTGCATGCTATAGTTACGCCACATCATGGGGCACGCAGATCTGTGGCGAGAACCTCATGTAGGAGGAAGACAAGCTACTGTGATCACAACAGGGCTAAGCCATTGGATCCCTCACAGGAAGCATCCTGCACACTCCAGAACTGTGGATGAGCCCCTGTGAGGGAGGCCAAACAAGACAAGCTAAAGTCAAACATGCAAAAACATAAAGCATGTAGGGAACATGAAAACATCCAACAGATGGAACATGCCAAGCCCTCACATACATTTGGCACTGGAGCATGTCACAAACTGAACACATGAAGTATGAGGGCCACTCTGATGGGCGTTTAGACGTCCTTCCCTCAGCCTGTGGAGAGCACAGCAGCAGCCAGCTGCACACAAGCAATTCAACCTGTCAAAGGCACTCGGAACCAATGCAGAAACAGCCTCCCACAGGACGCTCGTGTGTTAGTAAGGGTCTACCCCAACATGGAAGGCCGCTGAGAAATGAGTGGTTCTGTGCCTAGAGGTTAACGGGTGCCTGACAGCATTCCTGGGAAGCAGTCCTGGCCTTCTCACGGCCACCCAAGTCATGTGGGGTCAAAACGCAGCAGAAGCGCTGGGGAACCTGGAGGGAGGGAATCCCCTCTCCAAGATTCCCTTGTCCACACCCCCGTCCAACATCCGGAGTTCCCATCTCTCCTCTCACCTGGCTCTGGCCCTCTGGGCAAGCCCTCCACCTCGGGGCTTGTCTCCAGCCCTCGCCGCCGCTCCCATTCTTCCGCTCAGGCCCCTCTCCCCAGCAGCCCTGTCCCCAGACGGCCCTCCCAGCCCCATCTCTTCCCATCCCGGCCCCTTCGGCGACCTCCTCCCACCTCCTCCCACCCCTTTCCCGCCCACACCTCAATGGGGCGGGGGGGCCTGGGGGACGGGCCCCCTCCCCAGCCAGGCTGCGGCAGCGGTGGTGGCGGCTGTGTCTCTGTCTCGGTGTCGGTGCCAAGGGGGCGACAGGATTTGGGGATGTCCTAGCCCCGACCGATGGAGGGGTGGTGGGAGTGGGAAGCTGGACCCATATCGGTCGGAACGGTGGGGGGCCGTACCCCCAACACCCTCCCTCCCTGCCGGCTCTCTGAGGGCCCGGGCTACTGCCGCCGCTATCTCCCCCACCCCTCCCAGCGCCTGCTGGCTTCCGGG
>CABHPQ010157555.1:0-33144 GCA_902168405.1 Peromyscus aztecus
TGGCATGTAATAATAAGTCATGAGGACTCTGTACCCAACAAGATTTATCATGTCTCATTCAGTCTCAGAGCTGTTCTCATGTAGAGGGATCAGCATATACATCACCTGTCTTATAGTTTTTCTTGTAGCCAAGATTTTCAGTAGGTATCCCCCAGTCAAATCTGATCTTCATTACTTTTGAAGGAATACATAGCTTTTCATTTCCTGTGGAAACAAAGGCAAAACCTCTTCCCTAATGCAACACATTTTCTGACTTCAATTCTGAAGTTAAGATAGCCTTAAATTATATAGGCTGGTTTAATGCAGCATTTTCCCCACAATCCAATGTAGCTGTTTGGTTTTGATCATTAGCATTTAAAAATTTTAAAGTTAATAAAACACTATAGTGAGTACAAACACCCCGTGTTATGGTATTTCCCATCTTTACATGACTTATTCTTTCTATATTAATTTACTCTCTTTTTAAAGACTTTATTATTTTCAAATTATTTTTTTCTATGACTGTCTATAGAAAAATTTTCTGTTCTTTCTTAAGCCACTAAACAGATTTTCAAGCATACTGTAACTGTTTATAGGTTTTCTTGGTCTGGACTTGGCTTTTTGCCTGCATGCTTTCTCTGACTGTGTGAGCAAAGCTTTAAAGGGCCACACACCATGACTGACCTGACAAGAGGGGGCAGTTGAACACAACTAACACTCACAAGCCTTCCAGAGAAACTGTGGTTCTGAAACTTTTCTCAGCTTTCTCAGGCCCTATGCTTGGATATATGTGGCTGCACTTCAGGTGTCAAAAAATAACATGTCTTTCTTTGGAACACTAGCTCCTGAATAATGACACCAAGACTCTTATTATGAAAGTTTGGCATTATCTAGGCTTGTTCCCAAATAATTTTTTGGGGGGAGGAGTTGAGACTAACTCTAAAAACTTAAATTAACCCATTTACATTATTCTACTTTCTATGGTATGGCTCGTTACATCTCCTCAATACCATACGTCCAACTTCCTCCACATGTGGCCAGCCAATCTCCTGTGCCTCTGATTCTTTCCCAGAGTTCCTATTTCTCCCTGGAAGTCCTGCCTATCCTCTCCTGCCTTGCTATTGACTGGTAGCTCTCTATTAAACCAATCAGAAGTTGCCTGGGGCAGGTGAGGTTAACCAGAGACATATCTTCACACAGTGTACAAAATGATTACCCCAACAGAAAGCTGTTCATTAGCCCATTTCTTTATTGGCAGGAGTTTTATCTCTATAGAATTTAGTTTATGCAATTGTTTGTGAATTCTGGATCTTAGCCCCCTATCTGAAGTATATATAGTGGGATAAAGTTCTTCTCCTTTGTCTGTAATGTCTGTTTGCTATGATGATAGTTTCTCTTGTTGTGCAGAAACTTGAATTTCATGCAGTCCTTTCTGTTGCTACTTGGGCTAATTCCTGAGCTATTGGTGTTCTGTTGAGAATGTTCTTACCTACCCTAATGTCTTGAGAGGTATGTCTATGTTTTCTTCTAGTAGTTTCAACATTTTACATTTTAAATTAAGGTCTTTGATACATTTTTAATTGTTTTTGTGAATGGTGAAAGATATTTCTCTAATTTCAGTTTTCTCTGATTGGATATAAGGGTTTGCTAGCATTATTTATTGAAAAGATTGTCTTTAGAATACAATAAGGAATCATGCTGGTTTAGGAAAGTTGTGGTAGTAGATTCTTTTTTAAGGTCCATGACCTCATGAATATATCAAAGCTGGTAAGGTTTCCAGTACCAAGTATGATTTCTTTCCTGTTGTGTGGGCAGGCATGAAGCCCAAGGAGAAAGCTGTTGGTTACCACTAATGTATGTGAATGCCATTTCTTGCACTTTTCTGTGTATCTTGCCATGCTGGTAATTTGCTGTTGTTTATAGGTATTGCAGCTGGATAGAGCTGTTTAAATTCTTCCCTTCCTTGGCAGCTTCCATAGTGTTTGCTGGAACTATGGAAGCTAGACCACAGGGAAAAGGCTTTCATTTGAGATGCAGCTTGAGTCATCAGAGCTGCACTTCGTAAGTGTCTTCAGCAATATGGTCCCACTCTCAATTTCTGAGAAGCAACCAAAAGCTACATAGGTAATATATATTGTTTTGGGAGTTATTTGGACTGAACTGACCAGCCCTTCAAAGGTATATTTTCATGTCTGGTACCAAGGTTTTGTAATCTGTCATTCTTATGAGGAACATTGTCAGCCATTATATTCACACATAAATGTAGCCACTACCCCTCATTTGAGAAGCTTCTCTTTAAAACAAATGAATACCATCATAGAAAAGCACAATTGGACACAATGTAGAGATCAATGGATCATAGGATGTCCAGCTCCAAAGGAATACATATCTATATCACTGTTCCTACATCTATGGAACATCACAGAAGAGGGCACAGAAGGATTCTAAGAGCCAGAATATGAGGGGGTCTGCTGTGAAATAGCATCTCCTGGGAATTGCTACTTAAACAAGAAAAGAAAACAGCAATGTCAATGTTCATGTTAATGTTTGTGGGGGAAGTTTTGAGAGTCCATCCCTAGACAAAGAATACAGGTAAATATTGGCAATTAGGAAAAGGAGCATTAGCCTCTCTTCAGGATGAGCTACCCACTGGATGTCCTAGACAGACTGGTCAGCCTTGAAACCAAAACCACATAAATAACAGAATCAGATTTATCAGGTTGCATATATATATATATATATATATATGTATATATATAGATACACATTCATATATAATATATTATATATTGCAGATAATCAAAGAAAAGGAAGCTCTTACCTTGAAAGGGGAGGCATAACGAAGGATCAAGGAATGGTAGCTTGGAGGGGCTAGATGTAGACAAAGAAGGGGGAATTATGTAATGCCATTTCTATTAAAAAGGTTAAAAATAAATAAAAATAACCTATTTATATGGAGGTACTCTGCTTGGGTGGACAGTAATTCCTCTAGAAGACATGGGTTATTAAATGAAAATCCAAGTGCCATTTCTGATATACTGCAATATCAATTATTCATCAGGAAGGCTTCTGGGGCTTCCAAAGTAACAAGTTATTGCCCTTTTGATGCATTTATCTAATTATTCTTTAACAAGAAAAACTCAGGAGTCAGATGTTGGAATAAGAACCTGAATGACCAGAGAAGTGGCAGAAAAGCTACCAGTGACTTCCTAGCTCTTTCATTCCTCCATCCAAAAGGGCCAAGACTCTCTTTAAGCCATGCCCTACTATTTCCTGTCTCTTTATCTGTCCTCAGGCCTTCAAAATCTCAATGGCTAATTTTGGTCAGCTAGCAGCTGGCTCCATGCCCTGATTCAAAGCAAATTTTATTGATAGTCTTGGGAGCACTAGAATGTAATCAAAATATCATACATTATTTCCCCCTCTTGTCTAAATAAAAAGGGAATGTTTTAACTCTGACAAAGAAACACTATATATAATAACAACAATTATCAGGTAACAATTGTACTCAATGTTCAGTCCATTTGCATGTGGCAAATTCAGAGAAAATACTCCATTATTTATCCTATCTTGGGAAGTCCAAAATTTTGTATATAATTTACTTTTTATCATGACTAAGGAAAACTTTAACTCCCTAGTCTTCAACCCCATCAAAGACCTGAGGAGGATTATAATATTGCCTGAATAAATAGGAAATACAGAGCAAGCAACTTCCAAAACGATGAAATGACAGACGTCTGGTTGCCTAGGCAGTCACCCCATGGTTCCTCTGTAATGTTGGGGCTTCCATCCTCAGCTTACAGGCCTAGAATATCTGACAGACATTTCTGTGAAGTAGGAACTTTGAAGGACTGTTCTGCCTTATCACAGCAAAATTCAACAGTCTTTTTCCTTTGTGTTCTGCTTGTACAGTTTGTACAGTATTCTGTCAGCCGTCAAGACAAAAGCAGGTTTTTGTTTTGCTTTGTTTTGTTTTTTGTTTTTTTTCTTTTTTGTTTTTTCCAAATGACTAGTTTTGCCACATTGAAAGCAAACTCTGAAGTAAACTGATACTGTCAGGAGCAGACATGTCTCTTTGTCAAGAAAAGACTTATGTTATTAAAATGTCTTAAATGTCATATTCTATAGGTCTTTCAAATCCATCAATCTATCTAAAATATATCTCTGTATGACCTTGAAAACATACCTAATGTGACTACAAGTTTGATTGCTATAGGTGAGTAACTACTAACCTGCATTTCATTTTTAGCCTAAATAGTTTGTAATAATAACTTTCAAGGACTAGAAATTTACATTACATTGTTAAATGAGCTGCATAGGTACAATAGCTTAAACAAGAATAGAAACATGTGTACAGAATGTTGTAACAAAAATATCCTTAAATTTGTATTAATATATAAAATATCTTAATAAGAGTAGAAACATATATACAGTACTACAAAAATAATCTTAAATTTGTATCAATATACAAAAATTCATACCCAAGTAAAATATTTAAGACTAGGAGTTGTTTTTTTAGTTTAAAAATAGATTCACTAATCTACCCTTTTATCTTATTGTTTCTATATCCTCCCTTTTTCTTTTCAGAATAAGATCCCATTTTTCTGACCATTTCCAATAGCAACTTATAAACAACCCCCCTAAACAATGAAAAATATTCATAACCCATTCAATGACCAAAAACCACTCATCCCACCTCTTGGGATATAGGCATCATGTTTTCTAGATTCCTTCATGTTTTCTGGGGGACAGCAACATCTCTCAGGACCCTGAGAACATTGAGATAATGGTCAAGTCCTGAGAGAGCTAGCTGTATCATTTTTTTTGTCAGTCTCTGTGTAACAGGAAAGTGTAAAGCTTATTTGAAGTTCTGGATGGAGTAGTGCATGAGGCTGAACCATCTCAGCTAGTCACCTTGAAATTGTCCTGAGCAGTTTGTAGTCCAAAGCTGATGTTTGGGTGGTGGTTTATCACCTTAGTGGCATTACCACAATCCAGGTGGAATCATTGCTGTGGGGACACATCATCCTTTTGGAGATGTCAAAGGCCCTGTTGGGAATGGTCATAGTTCACTGATCAACATTTTAAATGTCATATGCAGCAGATCTTGGAAAGGTTAAAGGATAATAATTTATTAAGTACTTCTGAAGCAAACAAACTTAATTCCTAGTTACCTGACTCACACTCAAGCCTAAAATTATGTACAGAATACTAGATGAAGCATTTCTAGAGTTAGTTAGTACTCTATATGACCATTAATATCACAACATAAAGTATAAATATAATAAATATATGTGTGTGTTAACCTTATAAATTTTGAGATAATATTTATACCTTAAAAAAGTACTAAAGAGTCAAAATAAAACCAAAGAATTATGAGATTAGTGACAATAGAATAGTCACTTAATTTTAATTTTTCTTCTGTCCCATACCAGGTTATTCCTCTGACATGAGGCAGAGATTTTGGATTTTTCTTTAACAAGCATAGTTGGGTTTAGAGAAGGAGAGAGCCATTCTCCAGCTACAAAGCCAGCTTTAATTCGTAATTGAACTGAGACTACAAAAAGACCAGTTGCCTTGTATGTATGTATAGAAGAACAGAAACAAACATTTTGGAAGATTTATGGAATTTTATCTTGTTGGAAATGTGCTATACCAGTAGGACAATTTACTCTTTTTCTTGGAACATTTTCTCAGGATGATTCATGGTTTTTCTTCAGATGTCTAATTTGTCCAGTGGTCTTCAGAGTCCTTGGATTCACTTGGATGCCTTCATTCTCCTGCAAAGACAAAAAGAATACCCTGCACCAACCCTAACTTTGGGAAGATTCCTTTTTGGTAGGTTATAACTGATCAAATGATAGGCATTTGATAGTCTTATAAGTTAGTTTAGATTGAGTGGCAATGCTGTTTGATGAACTATCACCTCTTCTAATCAAGAGGTCTCTCCTGTTAAAATCTAATCTTTATCAATTTAATGGTATCCATCTTTTCTTCTCCTGTGGAAACAAAAGCAAAACCTCTTCCCCACATAACACATATCCTGGTTTTCATTTTGAGGTCAACATATCTTTAAAGTGTATAGGCTGATTTAATTCAGCAGGGTTTTTTTTTTCTATTATTCAATGTCTTTCTGTAGCTGTCATTCCTTTCTCATCATTTTAAAATTTTAAAGTTAATAAAGCATTGTGTAGTCTCTCTCTGGGGGTCTTTATTATCCCTCTCTGTTTATTAAACATTTCTTATAAAGTGCGATTTAAGTGCTTGCCCTTTAGGATTGTGTGGTGTACCTGTAATATGCAAAAAAAAGTTTCATTTTACTAGAGACATATGCTGGAGCATTGTCAGTCTTAATTTGTACAGGTATCCACATGATGGCCATGGCTTCTAATAAATGTGTAATTACAAGAATCAACTTTTTCAGAATTCAAAGCAGATGCTCATTAAAATCCCAAATATGTATCTATGGTATGGTATACATATTTTAATTTTCCAAATTCTGTAAAATAAAATGCATCTTTTATTTCTTACTTCCTGCAGGTTGTAGAGTTTGGTTATACAAAAAACAAGTAGGACATTTTCTTTTAATTCCCTTGGCTTGTTGCCAAGTGTTAGAAAAATCTTTCTTCAAATCCTTGCTATTAACATGGTGTTTCTTATGACATTCTGAGGGTTTTAGTACGTTTCCTACCAATAGCTGATCAGTTTCATCATTACCTTGTGCTTGAGGGCCTGGTAGACCCATATGGGATCTGATATGTGTCATATACAAGGGATGATTTCTATTTCTGATTATTTCTTCTAACTAAATAAATAACAAAGTTAAGTCTGAATAATCTGGAATAAGTTCAGCAGTTTCAATATATAAAACAACTCTTTCTGAATATTGAGAATCAGTAACTATATAAAGAGGTTCTAGAAAATCTAATAATACCATGAGAATAGCATATAATTCTGATTTTTGAACAGAATAATAAGTGTTTTGAGCCATGTTACTTAAATTTTGTGACTTATATCCTGCCTTTCCTGATTTGTTTGCATCAGTACAGAATGTAGGGTATCCAAAAATTGACATTCCCCATACAATGTAAGGAAGGATCCAATTAGTTCTCTTTATAAAGTGAAGTCTCTTGCTTTGGGGATATTTGTTGCTAATCTCTCCCCAAAAATTACTGGAAGCTCTTTGTCAATGTTCATTTTCTTGCCATAATGAAGAAATTTCAGCATTAGTAAAAGGTACCATGATTTCTCCTGGGTCTATTCCTGCTAATTGACAGAGTCTTAATTTTACTCTGTTTCTGTGGTAAAAATATCCATTCCAAGATATCATCTTCTTTCTGCGTAAAAATTCCTGTAGAAGAGTGCATAGAAGGTAAACTAACAAGAACACAGTCAAGATCTGGATCCAAATGATACACATGTGCATCCTGTAATTTCTTTTTTACCAAAGCCAGTTCTCTCTCAGCTTAAGCTGATAATTTCTTGGACTATTTAAGTCCTTATCACCTTGTAAGGTTTGAAATAAGTTACTTAGTTCTTGAGTTGTCAATCTAGTTATGAGCTGTAGCCAATTATAACTCCCAGGAATTTTTAAAAATCATTAAGAGTTCATAATGGATCTCTCCAGATTTGTCCTTCCATGGTTGAACTTTTTGTAAACCTATCTTAAACCCTAAGTAATAGAATCTTGCCTTTATATGTTTTCAGGAGTAATTTGTAATCTCAATAAGGCATTTTTTCTTTACATTTTTAAACATTTTCTCCAAGATATCTGCATTTGAATAAGCTAGTAAGATATAAATATAATGTTAAATTGTAGATTGAAGAAACTAATTAAAAATTATTTCCAATGGCTGTTATATAAAATATTGAAACAAGATATGGCTGTTTAACATCCCTTGGGGAAGAATTTTCCACTGATACTTTTTAACAGGCTGAAGATTATTATAAGTAGGCACTGTGAAGATAATTTTTTCTCTATCCTGTACTTGTAATGGTATAGTGAAAATGCAGTGTTTTACATCAATAACTATAATAGACCATTCTTCAGCTAATACAGAAGAGAAGGGAATTCCAGGCTATAAAGAGCCCATTGGCTGAATCACCTTATTAATAGCTTTTAGATATGTTACTATTCTCCATTTTCCAGATTTCTTTTTAATGACAAACAAACAAGAATTCCAAGGACTGGTTGATTCTTCAATATGTTGAGCATATTGTACCAACTGCTCCTGTACCAGCTGTTCTAAGGCCTATAATTTTTCTGATGTCAAAGGCCATTGTTCCACCCAGACTGTCAGTAAACCATTAAAAAGGTAGAGCTGGGTATCTTTAAAAGATCAGCAGCTATTGTGTTCTGTTTATATACAAACTGAATGTTCAATGACTGTTATTCATAATACCTTTTAATATTTTTCTCAGTAACATAGGTTAGTTTATAGTTTGTTTCTGAGATTGGAGGAATGTCAATCTTGGTATTCCATTGCTATAACAAATCACATCCCCATAAATTCATGACTATTTTAGCCACATAAGGCTTTAATTTTCCTCTCTGTCCTTTTGGCCCTATATGTTCCACATCTTGTGCTTTGTTTTACTTCAGATAAAGTTCCAAACCCTAGAAGCTGAACATTTACCTCCTAAAGAGGCCAGTTTGGATGTCAAGATTTTGGTGCAAGTATTGTTACATCTGCTCCTGTGTCTACCACACCCTCAATTTCAATGCCATTTATTTTTATTTTTAACTTTGGTCTTTGATCATATGTAGAAGTTTGCCAAAATATTTGCTTTATGATTTCTGCTAAAATTTTTGCTTTATCTTCTAAGGCTGTTCTATCATTCAGAGCAGTATGATTTTTCACAACAGGCATTAAATCTTTCAACAGCTCTATGGAGAGTTACCCCAATGCTGACAGGGAATTATTGAACCAAATTTGACATGGGGGCCTGTGAGAGACCACATAAGGTGTTTCTCAATGGCAAAGGATTACCCTATCTGTCCCATGTTGATCTGCATTCATTAGTTCAATGTGGGCCTTTGCCATACCTTCTGCATATTCCAAAAGACTGGGGCCTTCTGTTGGGATTATTGCTAGAAAAAAACATTGTTCCTAGGAACACCTTGCCTACAAACCCCTTTTCAGATGACCCTATTTACCACAATTAAAAATCTAACCTTTTGTTTTTCTTAAAACTTGAAGAATCACTTTTACTATCCAAGTATCATCATACGTGTGAGATCCAATATCAGCTGTGTTTCTAATCTATTCATCTATTGATGCTGATCTTGCCTTAAAAGGCCTAATCGCTCATTTTCATTCTGAATTAGAATTTTCAAAAGCCAAAGATTCAATTAATATTTGTCTAACTTCTGGATCTGATATCTTCTATTTACAGCTGAGGTCAATCTTTGTTAAAAAAAAATCAGTGTAGACTTCGTTTGGGCCTCGTATAATTTTAGTAAATTACTCAGTCCTTTTTCCCAATTCTTCAATCTTCTCCCAAGCATTCAAATCTACTGTATGCCATAGAGCCAAGGTGTGATCATCAAATGTAATCTGTCTTTCCACATCAGCATAATGGCCCTCACCAAGTATTTGATTTTAGGAAATCTCATAACCTAGCTCTATCTCATTGTTTTATAACCCTAGCTTCATCTCTCCACCAGGTTTTCCATTTTAACTGAGGACCAGCTTCCAATACTGCTGTAATTAATTCTTTCCAGTCTTGTGGAATAATTCTGTCCCAAGTGGCCCATGAATTTAACATTTGCTTCACAAATGGTGAATGTATACCATATTAAACTATTGCTTCCCTAAATCCCTTTCAAATATAATGTTTCTATAGGATTCTAGTTAACTTCTGAATAGCCTTGAGGGTACCTATCATCTGGTAGTCATTCTTGAATGGTAAGTGGATAAATTAAGGTTGGTTTTCTAATAACCTTAGGTTGCTCCTCTTCAGTTTTATAATGCAATGGAGTGGTAGCTTCTGCTTGAAACTCCTCTGTCCATGTGTGAATTTTTTTTTTTAGTTTCATTAATATGTCTTTCTAAGTATTGTATCTTATCAGTCAATTTTTTTGTATTTAGCACTGATATCAAACAACTTTTTTAGGGATAAAACATGAATTACTAAACTGATAATGATTATAACTGACAGTGTCAATCCCAGCTGAATTGATTATCCATTCATTTAATTGTTTCACTTTCAAACCATCCATTGTAGAACCATACAGAGACCTAAACCTCTGCATCATAACATTATTTCCCATTTTGAACATAGGGAAAATTTTTCTTAAACTAACCCCTGCTGTGGGATGTTCTGTATGGCAAATGTGTTGCTAATAAAACACTGATTGGCCAGTGACTAGGCAGGAAGTATAGGCGGGACTAACAGAGAGAATAAAAAGAACAGGAAGGCAGAGGGAGTCACTGCCAAGCACCGCCAGGACAAGCAGCATGTAAAGATGCCGGTAAGCCACGAGCCATGTGGCAAAGTATAGATTTATAGAAATGGATTAACATAAGATATAAGAACAGTTAGCAAGAAGCCTGCCACGGCCATACAGTTTGTAAATAATATAAGTGTCTGTGTTTACTTGGTTGGGTCTGAGCGGCTGTGGGACTGGCAGGTGAGAGACATTTATCCTGACCGTGGGCCAGGCAGGAAAACTCTAGCTACAAGCCCCCCCCCCTTTTAAGATTTCCCAGGTGTCTCACCAGATCTGCTAATGATGACAGTGAAACTTTAGTCTTGTCACTATGTAGCACAAGTGGGCAGATAACAGAGGCTGTGCATAGCCTGGCTAAGGGCAGCTGCAGCTGCTCACACAAAGCTAGGAGCTGAGAGTATGTGGCAGTGATAGCAACAATAGAAGCCTGATGTTGAGGTGTTGAGGCAGCTGCCCTGGTGTGGCAGCAGCCTAAGGAGGGGGTCCAGGGGAAATCTGCAGCTCATGGGCAGAGGGAACCAGTCACATGAAAAGTGGACATGGGAACATGCAGAAGCATGTGTGACAGAAAGTGAGGGTACAGGGCCTCCTGAAGGCCGAGTCAGCCAGCGGTGGGTGGCTAACTCCAGCAGCATTTGGAGTCCAGGCACCTGTGGATTATGAGGCCTGTGGAGCTTGGGGCCAGGAACAGTTGGCAGCTGGAAGCTGTTGTAGAGAGAGGCTGCAACAGGAAAATTCCAGACTCACTCAGAGGGCTTGGGGCAAGGAGAAAAAGCCAGCTTCAGTGGCAGCTCCAGCAGCTGAAAGCCAGGGGTGAGCAGGTACCTCATGATTTCGTGCCCCATGTTGGATGCCAGAATGATGCATTTATCTAATTATTCTTTATTAATAGGATCTCAGGGTCAGATATTGGGGTAAGAACCTGAATTTTCAGAGAAGTGATGGAGAAGCGACCAGTGACCTCCTCTTTGTTCCTCCATCCAAAAGGGCCAAGGCCCTCTCTAGTCCATGCCATACTACTTCCTTTCTTTCTATCTGTCTTCAGTCCCTCAAAACCTCTATAGTTAATTTTGGTCAGCTTATACCTAGCTCTGCCCCCTGATTCAAAGGAAATTTTATTGACAGTCTTAGGAGCACCAGAATATGTGATCAACATATCAAGCAACACCCTTATTCTTGATTGTCCGTCACAGCTAGATGGTAAAACAAACCATATTTGGGTTGCAGGACATAGAGAAAGTCAGTTGGAACTGACTTAGAAACTCTTTAGCTCTCATGGTATCTGAAGCTACTATGCAGACTGCTGGGGTACAAAATTCTTCAGGAGACTTTCCAAACAAGGACCTTGTATAACACATTACCACTCTGCCAGATGAGACATGTGAATTATCCAACAGTGGTATGACTATTATGGGGCTAACTCAATGCTTTCTGATTAAATTAGAGGCTTGTCCTACGGAAGCAATTCATGCCTGGTACTATAAATGTGGTTCAAAGCCTATGGTTGGAGAAGTAATATGCTCTAAAAGAGAGTTTATTATTGTTATTTTGCTAAATGGACATATTACCAAGCTGGCTTCTATATATTTGTGTTTACACCCATAGATTAATTCTTCCCTCAATCTTGGTCAGAGAAGCTTCTTTTTGAAGTGGGAAGTAATATGGAAACACATAACTGGTCAAGGACTGATAATACGCTGAGTACTGAGAGATCAGCCCTGAATGTGACATCTATATCAAATTCTGCTCACCCTTAAGGTTCATAGAATATGCTGAAAGAGGGGGTGGAAGGACTGTAAGATCTAGAAGGTAGGAAGTAGTTCTATGGAGTTCCTTCTTTTGTGTATACAGGCTGCAATAATTGAGCTTAGGTGTTATTAACAAAAAGTTAATTAACATAGGAGGATAAGCAGTGGTGGAGGTGTACAGAGGTTGGAAGGAGGATGCCTAGAGTGGGCATGATTCAGATAAATTACAAATATGTATGATATTGTGAAGGAATGAATACAAAATATTCTTTATAAAAAAGGAAGATGTTCTTTGTTGTATTTCATAATTTTTGCATCCTCTCAAAAAATTGAGTGGCTATTGCTTTGTCAGCTTATTTATAGATCTTCAATTCTTCTCCATTGGCTTGTTTGTTCTTATGCTAATACCAGGTTGCATTTATTGCTATAGCTCTGTAGTAGAATTAGAAGTTGGCTATTGTGATACACCCAGCTGTCTTACTCCTTAGGATTACTTTGACTATATGTGTTTCCATATACACTCTCAGATTCATTTTTATGGATCTGTAAAATATCACATGTGGATTTTGGGTATGTATTTTATTAAATCTGTAGATCAATTTTCGTAGTAGAGCCATCATCAAAGTATCAATTCTGAAAACCCAGGAGCTTGGAAGTCCTTTCTGTCACCTAGTATCTATTTTTATTTGCTCTTTCGATGCTTAGAGGTGTTCACTGTAGAAGTGTTTCATTTTTCTATATTTCATGTTTCTGGTAGGGTGTATTCCTAAATACTTAATTTTGAAGGGAAAATATTACAGATGGGATATTGATTCTGATTTCGTTCTCTGAGAGATCATTGTTGATGTCTCTGAAAACTACTTTTATATATATATATATTGATTTTATAGCCTGAAAATTTACTGTGTTTATTAGATCTAAGAGTTTTCTAGTCAGTTCTATAGTGCCTTTTAAGTACAGAATCATGTCATCTACAAAGGAACAGTTTGACTACTTCTCTTGCTACTTTTACCCCTTTTATGTCTTTCTCTCATTTGATTGCCACAGTTAAGCCTTGGAACACTTTATTAAACAAGCTAGGGGAGAGTAGGAATCCTCATCTTCTGATTGTGATACTTTCAGTTTGTCTCCTTTTAATATGACATTGACCATAGGTTTGTTGTATAGAACCTTTGCTATTTTGAGGTGTACTTCATTAATTCATAATGTCTCCGGGGCTTTTATCACAAAACCATGCTGAACTTTACCAAATTTCTTTTTGGCATCAGTAGAGATGCTTATGTGGTTTCCAGCCTTAAGTTTACTGATTTGCATATTTTGAACTAAACTTATATCTCTAGGATAGAGCCTACTCTGTCATAATATATGAAATTATTAGTCTGTTCATGAACTTGGTTTGCATGTGTTTGGTTGAAAATTTTTTTCATTTATGTTCATCAAAGGAATTGGTTTGTAGTTTTCTATTTTCTCACATTTTGTCTAGCTCGACTATCAAATGAATAATGGCTCAGAGAATTAATTCCTAGAGTCAAATAAAAATGAGAACAATCAGAACCTCAAGGACATAACCAATAAAATCCTAAGAGGAACAATTATAGTGATGAACACTCACATAAAAAACAGCAGCAACAACAACAAAACAATCTGAGAGATAGCAAATAACCAACCTAATGATGTACCTAAAGGTTCCTAAAAACAAGAAGCAGCTAATTTCAAACTCAGGAGATGTAATGCTACACAGAATTAATGAATGTGCTGGTTCTCAGAACAAGTTAGTAAATTGACAGACTCTTAGTCAACTTGACAGAAAGAGAGAAGACAAATTAATAACATTAGAAATGATAAGGATGACATTATAACAGAATTCATTGTCTTTGAAAACTTATACTCCAAACAGCTGAGAGCCTAGAAGTGCATGAGTTTCTAAATGTATATGACTCAAGAGAACTAAAACCAGAACATACAAATAACTTGGCCCCATTACAAACAATGACATTTGTAACGAGTCAGTCTCTAACTGTTCCACCAGACAGCTCCCAAACAGTGAATTGGAGACTTCTTACTAATTAGGAAATTATATCTTAGACTTGTTCCTAACTAGCTCTTAAAACTTAAATGAACCCATTTATATTTTTTTATTAATTAATTAATTTATTTATTTAAATTACACTCATGATATTCATTAATTACACTCATGATATTAATCACATTTGTGGTATTCATAGATTACATTCAAAGTATTCATTTAATTATATATATATATATTAATTTTAAATGCCAAATGTCATTTATTGAAGGGGGGAGGAGATCTTAAATGCAGGCTTACAGCACAATGGGAGGACCCTGGAGGGCAGAAGTTTGCTACTGATGTTTTACAATCTTGCTTCTAATCTGTTAACGCTCATTATTCAGGATACACAGACAAGGAACTTCTCTTAAGCATTCAGGAGGGTAGAACTTGGCAGGGAATTGGCATAGGGAGGATCTCAAGGTCAAAGTGTGCAAGCAAGGCAGCAGTTACCCAAAATGGGGGCCAGGGCCCTGCAGGTCCCCCTGCTATTAATAAATGAGCTTCTGACTTGGGTTGCGTGGGATGTCAGCAGGTCACCTTACCCGTCATGGAGACGCCTGCCCAGGCCACACAGGTTTGATTTTTTTCAAGATTACATGATTACCCAGTTTGAGGTATCTGTTGAAGTAATGCTTCCAAGGAAAATCCCTTGTTAATTTTATAATAATATCAAATTATGAGCAGATGAATATTTGAGATTCCATTTCACTCTCTGGGCTCAGCACTCTCTCCACCACATTTGCTCACATCACACATATTCCATAAGTTCCTGATGCAGAAGATTCCATGGAATAAGTTTAACAATTATTCACTTAATGTCCCCAACAGTACTGTTAAGAAGGCGCCTGTTATTAACTCCAGTGAGAAGCAAAGAAGCTGAGGAAGTTACAAAGTGACTTTTCTGGGAAAGATAACTAGTCAGTGACAGAGCAGATCTCAGACTCCAGCGCCTGACTTCAGCACTCTTAACTTTGCATCTTCACCAGCATCCTATGTTTAGCAGTGGTGGGCAAGGAGAGCCACAATGTTGCAGAAGGAAAGAAAAGAGACATGGGGTTGGAGAAGATCATCACTTGTGGGCTCCTGGTTCTGACACTTAGCTGAGGCCCTATGCATTTCTCTGCTCTTTGGTTCCATGACATTTTTAGGTAATGGTTCTTAAGCTGTACTCACAGAAATATATCACTGTTGACCCCAAAATTTTTTTGACTTACAAACTCTAAAACTGGTTCATTTTCTCCAAACTCTTGCCTGATAATACCCACATTCCTGTCTTATTTTGGGAACTCTAGTGTATTATATAAATCAAATCATTATCAAATATCAGTAAAGAAATATAATTTTCTTTTAAATGTATTGTTACTTAAAATATGCTTTTATATATTGCTGGGGATGTTTTTCTGTATGCTGTGAATGTGTTGCACTGATTGATTGATAAATAAAATGCTGATTGGCCAGTAGCAAGGGAGGAAGTATAATATAGGTGGGATAAGCAGAGAGGATAATTCTGGGATCAGGAAGGCTGAGTCAGGAGACGCTGCATGCCCACTGCCATGAGAAGCAAGATGTGAGATACCAGTAAGCCATGAGCCATGTGGCAACTTATAGATTAATAGAAATGGGTTAATTTAAGATATAAGAACTAGATAGAAGGAAGCCTGCCATGGCCATACAGTTTATAAGTTACATAAGTCTCTGTGTGTTTACTTGGGTCTGAGCAGGTGCAGAATCTGGGTGGACACAGGAAAACTCCAGCTACAATATATAGATGTATAGTGTGCTTCTCAACTGAAATCAAATTATGGTGTACTGTATTTCTGTTTAGATCTGCAATCTAGGTGAGTTGTGGCTAGCTGTAACATAATAAGCATTTTAAAATGAATAAAACCTATTTAATTACTTTTAAATATTGATTTTACTTTTAATTATATATACATATACACATACACACATATATAAATGTGTGTGTGTGTGTGTGTGTGTGTGTGCATGTGTTATAGGGTATGTGAACATAAGGCAGCAGATCCTTTGAAACTGGAGTTATAGGGATTGTTAACTACTTACCATGGGTACAGGGATTTAAACTCAGGTTTCTGCAAAAGAAGTACACACTTTTCACCACTGAGCCATCTCTCCAGCCAACTTTTTTTTCTTTTACCCAGAAATAAGAACAAATGCCATCTTCCACACTTCTAATATAGTTCCACATATTTTCAACATAAAAGATGTTCACTTTCTGTGCTGTTAACCTTGGAACAAACAAGTCTGAATTCTGCATAGCTATAGTTTTTCAGTGAGATGCCAATGACAAGAACTATAAACTCGGATGGCGTCTATGTTCACACAGAAACTCTATCCAAACTGTGGCCCAACAATTCAGATTTCTCCTTAGAAGAGGGTTCCAATTTTAATTTTATACCCTACTAAGATCAAAGTACCAAACCTAATCTCTACAGATGAGGTAAAAACAGAACTAGAAAGAACAGTTGGGTATTTCTAAGTCCATTACAATTGAATAGTATGGGAACTTGTTTTATTTCTGTAACTGTGCAACACTCTGTGTTCAGTACTTACTTTGCACAGCAATACCTGAACTGAAGCTTTGGAGTCAATAAAGAATACACACTTGAAGTAGTAGTAAGTTCTTCAAGTCCATTTTGGAATTCCTTCAAGATTATCCAAATTCAACTTCTATGATCCCCTCTCAGGCTCAGGGAACATTTTGGAAGAAGGAACAGAAAGAATGTAAGAACCAGAGAATAGGGATAAAGGCTGTGAAATGCTGTCCTCAGGGCATGACACAACCATTGCATACAGGGTTTCACAGCAGATGCAGGTGCTGGTTGTGTGCCCTGGGCCTCCAAAACTGGCCCTGCCAATGGCCAATTATGGATCAGAACAGGCTTATAAGCTTCTCACTCTCCACACTGAACTATTGGTAACTGATAGATTTGAGCCAGGGCAAGGAAAATTGTTATCTTCATATGTGTATTAAATGGTGAGCCACCAGGCTCTAATGGATAGTTCCAAAGCCCTGGTCACACAGATGATCCTGCATAACATCAGTGAACCACAAAACATAACAAAACAAAACAGCATGGAGGGGAAATGATTGGGGGATGGGCAGATGAGAAGACTTGTGGAAGTGAAATAGAATAGTGGAGAGAGAAAGTAAAATGCACTAAATTCATGTATGAAATAAAGAAGCAAATTTAATTAATAAAAATAAATATTAACCAAGTTGAAAAACATCGTACTAAGGACTAGTCAGCATGTCTGCAAATTTGGAACCAAATCTTGTTGATTCTAGCACAGGTGGCAGCCAAGTTGAGATAACTGAATAGCATTGTCTGAAATAACAACACTAAAATTACTGTGGTGACTCATACTGAAGAAACGTATTCTCTCTCTTGGTTACAGAGAGACTCACTGAAGAAAGCTCATCTGTCCTTTTTTGACATTGTCCTTTGCTATAGATATTAAACATCCACCCAAAGGATTGATTGGTAACCTGTGGCACTATTGGGTGGTGGTGGAATCAAGTAGGAAGAGGTTAGGTCATTGGGAGCATAACTTTGCAGGGGTATTGAAACCCCTGACTCCTGTCCTCTCTATTGGTTTACCAGCCACCATAAAAGGAACAGCTCTGTTCTGCCATCTGCTCCTGCAGTGGTGTCCTGCCTCACCCCAGATAGCAAAGCAATTCAGCCAACTGACCTGTAGAATAAAACCCTAGGCACTGAGAGTCAAATGAATCTTTCCTCATTTTAAATTGTTTTTCTCAGGTACTTCATCACAGTGCTGTAAAGCTGAGTAACAAATGTTAAAGAGGTAGAAAGATGGTGCTGGGAGCTAACACAGTCAATAAATTGCTAGCCTTGCAAGCGTGAGTACGCAAGTTCCACTTCCAGAATACACATTAAAAATACTGGGTGTAGCTGAACATGCCTGTAGTCCTAGAGCTCAAGTGGCAGAGAAAATAGATCTCTCAGCTTCACTGTTCAGCTAACTTGGCCAATTTGGAGAGCTCCAGGTCAGTGGAAGTCCATGTCTCAAATCAAAGACAGACAATGCCTGAGAAAACAAACTAGATTGGCTTTTCAAATTTCCTTTCTGCATACATGCACATCCCCCATAAATGCATGTGCACCCATAAACAGGTGAACATGTACACACACATGAAAAATAAGCATCTGAAGTTCCACTCTATAAATTATATATATGATTATGTATAAATCATGTAATTCTATTAAATTTATGGACTCAATTTTCTCATTCCTTTATTGTCAATGACAGAACTATATCAAAAATTACTGTGAGGGTTTAATCAATAAATGTATGAAGTATTTACTGGCTGTGTTATAAATATGCAAAAAATTTTTATTATTTGTTAAGATTTTATTTTTAGAATATATCATGCTGCCATCGATTTAAGTAAATTTTACTTGACACTACATTGTAAAAATATAGTTTACCCCTTCCAACATTTTTTTAAGTTAGTCAAAACATCTTTGGTTTTATTACTAGCTAAATAATGAATATTCAATTACAAAATCAGTGTTTTGCTTTTCAGAGGTACATTTTACTTCCTGGAAACTGTGATTTAGACAAATATTAACACTTCAGCTATTTCAGAAGACATTTTCAGGGTTGTGGCATGATTACATAGCTCTTTGTCTCTGGAAATCCTTTTATTTCTTCAAGTCATGTGTGTGTGTGTGTATATATATAGTGCAAGCACATGTGCTGGTACACATGCATGTTGAGACCAGAGGGAGATGTTCAGTGTCTTCCTCTCTTGCATATGCCTTATTGCATTGAGACATGGTCTCTCATTGAACCAGAGTTTACCGTTTTGAATAAGCTGACTGTCCTGTGATTTCCCAGGATTCACCTGTATCCAATTCCTCCTTCCCCAAGGCTGGAGTTGCAGACATTCACAGCCGTACCTGGCTTCCTTACACACGTGCTGAGGGTCTCAGAGCCTCATGCACAACAAGCACTGTTGCTTACCGAGCCATCTCCCCAATAATCCTTTTTCTTTGTTTATTTTGTTTTCTTTTTGTTGACAGTGACTTTTCTGTGTTGAATGCAAATCTCACCATTTTGGAAAGATATCAGAGAACTTTTCACTGTTCAACAACAGATGTTTGTCTTTCTTGTACTACTTTTCCTTTGAATTCATCTGATCTTCCAACTAGATTCTGAACTTCTTGAGCATCACAGTTTGATTGCTTTGTCTTCTGAGGTCCACATCAGTCCCAAGTTTATACTACATTTAAACCCTGAATAAACAAAATGAGTATGAAGGATGCAAGCATATATATTTTATTATGCAATAGCCTTATCTTTATAACTGCCTTACCTTCTTTGCATAGGCTACTTTGGAAACTTGCTTCATGCACATACTTATCACTTAGAGATACTACTTAATAGATGAAATTCTGATTGCATACAAGGGTGACTGCTAAACTCAACCTTGTGGATAAAGTATTCCAGGCACCAGGGAACCGAACTGAACTAGTATTAATAATAACAGCAACAATGACAAAGGGGAAAGAAAAATGATTTTATTGTCAATTACTTAATGCTATTAAAAAATAAACAGATGAGAAAAAATGCTTTTAAGTGTGTATTGATTCTGTTTCTGTTGTAAAGTATTTGAACATGTTTCAAGTAGATCTGTTCAACAATTTAGTGTATTGGCTAACTGCTGTAATGAAAAATAATGGGTGAATAGGTTTGACATACATTCTTATTTCAACTTGTAGCTATTCATTTTATGTAAAATTACAGAAATTTTTCATCATGATAGAGAATGCTATCAAAGCAACACCTTATACAGGCATGTTTTTTGAGTCTCTTTTATAAACATTTTTTAGGCATAGATTGTATTGCCTAAAACAGATTAAAAACACAAAGGACATATTCATGGAAAATTCTGGTTTTATGTGCACTGAAATGTATTATTTTATTAAGAATCTGGCAAGGGCAGTGCTGTATTTATTCTAAGCTTATTTGTTTTATTTGTATAGATCCAAACTGCAAAATTACATCATTAAAATATTAAAATTAACCTGACAGTTTTTTTTGAATATTATTTAAGGGCATGCTTCCTGAATGGTAGCATTGCTGTGACATATTCTGGGCATGTGTTTACCATATATATCACATGAGCCACCACAAGCTCCAATATTTAATAATCTACTACACTAAAAACATGGAAATATAAAAAAATAAAATTTCCAATGGATAATGAGAAACTTAGTTTGAGATATATGTTTTCTGTACATTTAATTGTGTATTTTTATTCATTTTTCTTACTTGATATTGATATCAATATATCAATATCTGATATACTGATAATCAGAAGTTATTTGAACTAATGTATTTTTAGTTGTCTGCTATTTACAACACATTGTAAGACAAATGAAATTACTTTGGAATTGTTTTACATCCTCTCCGTTACCTTGAATAATGGTAATGGTGGGTAGCTGTTTGAGCATTGACTTTGAAGCACCCGCACCTAGTGAGGTAGCAGGTTAACTGTTACATCTGCCTATGACCCTGAAGTACATGCCCCTGAGGCATGGCTGGTTGGGACCCTTAAGACCTAGGTAGGAAGCATGTAGGCTATTTCTTTGCTTTCTCCTGGTATTGGATGCTAAGATCTTGTGTTAGTTATTTTGCGCTGTTACCCTACAAGGAAATGTCAAGAAACAGGACAGAATCTGCTAATAAGAGTTTATTGAGAGGAAAGGGACAGAGAGTGCCCAGGCCTTGGGGAAGCACGTGTACAGAGAGGGAGAGAGAGAACCAGGGACATGGCGGCGGTTTTTAAGGACTGGGCGTGCACAGGTCGACATAGATCACATAGCCACACTGCGCGCCTGCGTAGCCATGTGATGTCACGGATCCTGGTCACGCAAGACTCCTTGACCCAGAAATGGCTATCTTGACCTGGAACTGGCTAGGTGGAAGTGTTCGTTGGGCATATGCAAACACGCCTGACTGTGGGGGCGTGTTGTGAACCCTTCATCTTGGACGGGGCAAATCTGCTTGGGACATAGTTCAGCTTTCCTGGACCCTATGATAAATTTCTCATGGTAGTGAGTTAACCCTCAAATAAATTCCTTTGCTTATTAAATAGACTCTGCGAATTTCTTGCATCATCTGGCACCCCCACATGGAAGCATGGGTAAGCCATCTGCAGCCATCTACCCACCCAGATAGCTTCCACGGATTCCACCCACAGGCTCTATTATCTTTATTCTACTGACTTCAGAGAAATGTAACACATTCTATTTTTTAAGTCTACATATTTGAAAATAGATGTGGTCAAGCCCTTATTACTTGATTTTATTGCTAATTAACGTTCTCAAAATATTTTAGACCAGGGTTGTATGAGAAAATACCTCAAAACAGCCAATGTGGCTTAGAATAAGTAAGGTTGTATTTCTCCATTAAATATATTCAGATCAACTGATTAGCCTCAGGGTCAAACAATTAACTTAATTCTCAAATGCTGGAAGGTCATGAAATAGGCACTGAATTCCTTCAAATATCCCCATGAAAACAGACTAGTACACTGGAAATACTATTCATTTTTTTAAGCTTTTACTCATTTTTTAAACTTTTATGTCATGTATGTATGTATGTATGTATGTGTGTGTGTGTGTGTTGAAGAGTCAAGGAATATGAAATATTTTATGTCTACAGCCTGATAATGCCTTAAAACAAGCTACCTACCCCTTTGACCTACATTCTCCTAGATATGGGAAAGCAGTTAGAACAGACCCAGGCTATGTAAACATCTTGAATTAACACCCTCTAATCAGAGGTCTTAAATCATGACACCAAGGGTACACTCCATAGGAGTTGTAGACCCTAACCCTAGGAATACATTCCCCAAAGGCTGTAAATCCCAATATGTACTCTCTGCCCTGTATATAACCTTTGGCCATAGAAAGACACTTGTAGCCCCTCATAGGGTCACATTGCTGAATAACTCTGTGGCCTTAACTAGTTAGAAGCTTTTTGTTTCCCACAGTGATTTTAATAAAGTTACTTCTGGTTAATAGAATTTGGTGGTCTGAATGTATATATCCTGGGTTCAACAAAAGCAAGACATAAGGAGTAAATATTTATGTCTCTATAGATATCCTGAATCCTATTAGTCATCAGAAACCTCATGCTTATAGTTCAGCCAGTAACTTCAAAGAACTACCTCACCTAGCCCCCTTGTCTAATCCCAAGCTGCATGTAAATGTTTCCTATATAAATCCCTTAAAGTGAGTGCTCAGGGCTGTCCTCCTCCACCCGCTGTATTGGATGTTGGATACGGAGCAAGTTTGCTTGTTTTGTTATTAAAAAAAAAAACCTTTGTGTGCTTGCATTGGATATCAGCTCTGTGGTGGTCTTGCTTGGGGGTCTTGTGACCTGGGCACAACATTTAGGGGCTCGTCTGGGATCCCCCTGCTTCCCCCAGACTCTATTCTGAGGGGTTTCTAACTGGCCAGCAAGTTTCTGTGTGTCTTTGTCTTTGTGTGGCTCTGTGCGTATGTTTTCTGAGACACACTAGATCTGTGAAATGGTCCAGTAAAGGTCAATGCCGATTGCTGCCAGTAGATGCACTGGAACCAGGATCACAGGATTCCAGAAGATGTTCTGGGACCCTTAATGTTTAACAGGAATGTGGAACCCCCCAGTCTGTTTAACTGAGGGCTGACAACCTCAAGTCTGGACGGTTTTTGATGTGACTGAGCCTGGAGGGTCACTCCTTCCAGACCACATCAGCCTGTCATTCTTGGAACTTCATTGGTTGTCTCTTGGGGCAAAGTTTGTTTTGGTGTGCCCTTGGTCTTGTGTGTAGCATTTTAATTGTTCTTATTGTTGACTAAGATGGATACTATGGGACAGTCTCCCTTTTCTGCCCTAGACCTTTGCATAGCATACTGGAAGGATGTGGGAGCCATTGCTCACAACAGAATGATTGATTCACAAAGAAAAGTTTGTCACCTTTTGCAGTTCAGAATGGGCCTCTAACAATGTTTACTTGGCCTCTGGAGGGAACCTGATGCTGAAGGAAGAGCTCCTCATAGTTCCGGCAGACTCTTTCCTAGGGGGACAGCAGGCTATGAAGGACTTCCAAGGGTGCAGTATACAGAGGCAGAGAAGCAAACAAACAAACAAAAACAAACAAACAAAAAAACAAACTCCTGATCCCAGTGAAGCTGCCTTTCCCATAGAAGTTACTGTTCCCCTTGATCAAGGCAGAAATCAACTTTTTCACCACTGGCCCTTAGCAGTACTTAGGTTTATGTAAATGCTACTTGTTTCTGTCTACTAGTGTTTCCTTATTCCTATCAGACCTGCAGCATTGGTGGGCTGGGGAAGCTCATCAGTGGGGCCACCTGCTGAGTGCTCATCACTTCCCCCCTGAGAAAGTCTGAGACTGGGGCCTCCAGCGGCCCTAACTTGGCCCTCCCCCAGAGGGGAGATGAGTTCCCAGAGAGCATGGGCAGATCTGGCAGGAGGGTCCCTGAGTGGGTGGATGTCTCCCTGGAGGGAGCTTGGAACAGGACAAGCAGGGCTGGTATTAGCATGCAGGAGAGGCTCCTGTGGCTCTCACAGAGGGTGGAAAGGCACACTCTCTACAAGCAGGCAGAGATGGGAGATCTAGGGGTGATGGGGACTTTACTGCATATGCACTCTGAATCTAAACCCCCCTCCCTTCCTTTCTAAGCCAAGTTCATCATTAGCTTCCCATCTTAACCCTTCTCTGTCCTGGTAATGCTTAAAAAATGTTAAAGATACATTAGGTTAAAAAAAAAATGCTTTTGTTTCCACAGGAAAAAAAATATAATACATGGATTTTGGTCATTTGAGTTCAATGGCTTACAAATACTTGCCATCATTTAAGAGAATTTGTTACAAATTATTATTGTTTAAGATAAAAAAAAACTGTATCAAATTCCAAGTAGAAGATAACTCAATGAATTAAATAGAAAAAAAGATATTTTAGAATATAATGTTCTTGGCCTGAGATATGAGGATAAGAGTTTAAATAAATGATTTTTTGGTTTGAGGAAACAGTTTAAGGTGTAAAAATTTAAAGGCTTAAGCATGTCATGAGGGTTTGAGTATGTGATATTTTGGGTCTGAGGAAGTAGTTTGAGGTATAAAAATGTGGAACTTTAAGTAAGTTGTGGGGTTTGAACATAAGTAAAGTTTATGTGGGATCTAAGATATAAAGGTTTTAGGTATGGGAATATAAAAAGAATGTTTTGAGAAGAAGGAAAGTATGTGAAATACAAGTTACTGGAATGTGTAAAAGCAAGTTATGAAGGTCTGAGGATGAAAAGACTTAAGTAATGATAAAAGAAGTGACTTAAGGTATATAAAAGAATAAAACATGTTTCAGATTTCTTTCTCTTGCTATTCTACTGTTACATTGAGACTCCAAAGGTTCATAGTTTTAAAAATGTCTGTCTACTCTGTAGGTATGAAGGAAAATATGGCCACATGTATGTTTGGTTTTGAATGTCTGAGTTTACATGTTCTCTATGTTAAAGAATACAAGTTAATGCTAGTCATGTGGCTATCCAGATACTAGTTTAAAGTATAAACTGTTAAGTCTTATTTAATTATAAGCTATTAAAAATAAATAAAACAGAACCTGAGACATCCATTTGACCAATATATCTACAGGATAACAAATTGGCCTGGTTGTTATTACCAAATGTAGAGATGTTTTCAAGATTAGGCCTAAATTTGTTTGACTCACATATATTTAATAGATAATGGTCCTCAAACCCGTCAAAGACCTGATGAATATACCATTTAAATTATTTGATAAAAAGCTTACTATAGCAAACAGAGACTCCCAGCTCCTAGCAATGACTCCCAAGGTCTCCAAAGAAGATGTGGAATGACAAGAAGATGCCACCTTAATTGAGGACAACACTGACCACTGGGCAAGATGCCCTGACTCAACACCTGCTGCCAGGGATCTGGCCCAGAATAGAGACACTGACAAGATAAGGTTAGTCTTTCCCAAGTTGCTCCTCCACAGGGAGAAATTTCACGTTATGGTCCTCGCAGCCAAGACTGATGCTGTCCTGACACCTGTTCTGCCAACACTATGAAGACTACAAGAGCCTGGGATGATGGCAGTCAGGGCAATGGATAGTCTCTGTCATTTTTTAACAGATTTGAAAGTCTACACTCAGGTAAAATTTATCCTTCTCAGATCTCTGATGGCATTGATGATTAGGCTAGCTATAGCTTTGCCAGCTTAGAAACATCAGGCAACTAGAGTCTTCCATGAGGTTGCAGTCACCTTATTAATTCGTTGATCAATGCATTAATTAATTAATGACCATACTGTCATTGCATTAAAACTTATTAAGTTCAGAATTTAACATTAATAGAGTTTTGACAAGCTAATAGAGCAATGACTACTTATTGTTTGGATTATGAGCTCAAGATTTTGGATTTCTTTTGGTTATCTTCTGAATATAGATTTATAGACAGATACCTATTACCTGCTTTTTCTACAAAATGTATTTCATTATTTATTGATAACACTAATATATTTACTGAGACTGTGGGCCTAAAAATTCCAGATAAATTAACTTTTGTCTCTTGTCTATATCTGTTTCACTGGGCTTCCATTTGGCTGGCAGACACATCTAGGCTTTGGCTACTGACTTCAACCTATGACATATGAACTTGCTGAATGTTGATATGGACTAATCCAGCCAATATAAATGCTCTTTCTTCAGCTGGTCCATGAACCAGATGCTTCTAAATCCCCTCCTTGCTTTTGACTAACATTCTGGCTTTCTAGGGCTCTGAAAATGACATTCCAACATCAGCAGAAAGTAATTACAGAAGTGAGAATGTCATCCTTATTCCTGGAATGTTAGATCAAAGAAAATTTTCTATCATATAGAACCTGAGATAAAATAATAACTGGTCCCTAGTCTCATTTCCAAGTTCCTTCAGGATAAGGAACTCTTTTAGCCATCACAGGGCTTTTGGCTTTTCTGCTTCTGCTAATTACTGTTGGCTCTTATGTCATTGATGCCTTAACTAAATAATAAATTCTGTTTGGATGCCACTAAACTGATAATACTAGAATTTCTCATCTCACTTTCTGAGGTCATATTACAGAATAGGCTAGGGCTAGAACTCCAATTCTTACAACAAGGGGGCCTATGAGCAGCCCTGGGAGAAAAATGATGTTTTTATATAGATCACTCTGGGCTAGTTAAGGACTCTATGACCAAAGTATGAGAAGGCCTCAACAAGTTGATGCAAATCACCAAAGAAAGGTTGAGGACCATCCAATTAATGATGCAAAGGACTCAAACTTAATATGAGATCCTCAACCAAGGTAAAAAAAAAAAATGGGCTATCTGACTCAAGGCAGACATTTGCAAACTAGGTATTGACAACCCATGATTGGGTGTCCTCCAGTTACTAGGAGAGGAGGGAATGAAAGGGAAAAATCAGTAGCCATCTTGAGAGATGCTTCCCCCTCCCCTCCTCTAAAGGTGTTTACTGACCAGCAGTTTTAGAACTGACCAGAAGTGGAACTTATGGGAAGATAAGGCTGAAACAATAAATCTATATATCCTTGACTTGGCAAAACAAGATATGGGGAGTAGTAATGGGCTCAACTGATCAGAAGTTGAACACAGAGGAGAGTAGGACTGAAACAATAAATCTGAATGTATATGTCCTGGGTTAAACAAAAGCAAGACTTAGGGAGTAAAATTTTATGTCTCTATAGATACTCTGAATCCTGTTAGCCATCAGTAACCTCATGCTTATAGTTCAGCCAGTAACTTCAAAGAACTACCTCACCCCTAGCCCCCTTGTCCAATCCCAAGCTGCATGTAAACCTTTCCTATATAAACCCCTTAAAGTAAGGGCTCAGGGCTGTCCTCCTCCACTCGCTGTGTTGGATATTAGATGTGGACCAAGCTTGCTTGTTTTGTTATTTAAAAAAAAAAAAAAAAACCCTCTGTGTGTTTGCATTGGATATCAGCTCTGTGGTGGTCTTGCTTGGGGGTCTTGCAACCTGGGCACAACAATTAATAGGCCGGGAAAGAGTCTGCACATCTGTAGCTCACCATAGCAGAGCATTGTGGTGTCTCTCTAAAGATGACACACACATCTGTAGCTCACCATAGCAGAGCATTGCAGTTTCTCTCTAAAGATCAAGCACACATCTGTAGCTTACTATAGCAGAGTATTGTGGTATTTCTCCAAAGATGAAACACACAGTCTTTAGGGGCATTTTGGATAGAGCAGGGACCTAAAACTTACATGAGTTTGTCCTTACTTTCCAGCTAAAGTTTCTTATATTACCAGAATCCGGATAACAACCGACAGGCAATCACATTGTGTTTTGCTGAAAGAAAAGACTGCTTGCCACCAAATCCCTAATTGAGACTGAATTAGAATAAACGGCCATTAAGCTCTCCAGCCTAATTGTGAATGGTGTGTATTTGACATTCTCTAAGACATAAATTAAAATAAAAAGAACATTTTCAGAGGCATGGAGTAGCTTTGCATTAATGATGGCCTCCCTTGGTCTGCCGGCTGTCTGCATTATTCATAGTGGCATTATCAGGACTATTCAGTGCTGAGCGATCTGTTTGCCCTGGAATTGTATGGTTTGACCAGATAAGTAATATCTATAGTTTGTATTTATTCTTCTAACTCCTTACTCGGGGATGGCTCCTTTTATCACTGTTGTGAGCTTACTTACTGCTGCTCAGCAGGATGTACCATCAGTGACATCCGCTTTATTCATTTACAGATCCACAGTAGTGCTGCATCAAAGTATTAAATCCTGCAAATGTAGAGAAGACTCAAAGGCTTTAATCCTCGGACTGGCAATCATCATTGTACTATTGCTACATGTCAGAGCTGAAGTCAGTTTTCCAGTCTGAGGTTTAAGGAAGGCACGTGGCCAAGTGCAGCCTGCTTGTTTGTTTAAGATAGAGTCTTCCTACCATTACAATGACATTGCCTTTCACAACCCCTTCATCTCCACAGAGTTGAAAGAACCAGTTCCCGCCATGAAACGCCAGCGTGTCCTTTCAGAACTGATTGGCCTATTTGTAACTCCTTTCTTATTTTAATTAAGCCAGCATAGGAGAGGCCAGTGTTTTAGTGTTCTGGGCTTCTTCTTGATGACAAGGAATAGCAGTAGAGAGCCAGAGCATTCAGAAAGCTCACTGCTGTGAAAGCAGTGTTTAAAGATCTAGAGGATTTTCTCCACCTAGCACAGAGATCATTCTTTGAAATCTTTCCATCCGCCCTTCTACACATACCAATTTCAGTTTCCTAACAGCCCCCGCTGTGCATCTCTTGGCAGGAAACTTCCCTGTCTTACGGAGTCTTGCATGAATAATTCATTTAAGTGTCACACTGGCTCTCAAAAGCCTGGATTACTACTTCGGAAGAAATGTTTAATAAGATTCTTCTAAACAACCCAAAATATAACTCCAAGTTCTGTGGACAGCATCTCTCAGAAGAGCTGAGTACATTCAAAGAGTGAATGTGCTACATGTACAAGCACTCTGGAGGCCCTCCAAGTGGTGTTCAGTCATCCTGTAACCTGATAATGAACATTAACATTAAAATCAATGTCTCTGTGTGTTAGAGGCATGCTTCTTAAACTACAGGGTTTGAGGTTACCTTTTGTTAGATCTTGGGGTTGGGAGCCTTTCTTAGAGAAGATCAAAAACGCCTTGAAGAACCACGCAGTTGAGAGCGGCATAGGGTTCGATGTGAGCAAACACATTGCTAGACAGAGCAGGCTGAGAGGCCTCCTGTGCTCCCCAGCGGCATCCTTGTTCGAGCAGCCTTCCTTCCCTCAATGACACTGGAATATTCACACATCTGTACTCAGAAACTTTTCTCTTTCAGACCCTACCTCAATGATTTTGTTGTATCTTTTCACCCCTACCTCCCCTTTCATTATCCACAAAAGCCTTCCTTTTCACTCCCATCAAAGCCTGCCTTTCATGAAGCCTTTAAAATGTATTTATATTACTTGGTAAAGGACTCACTCCTAGGACAGTTTTCATTTAAGCCCAGAAGAGACGTTTATACTTGAAAGTCTGTATTGATTTGACTAAGTCTTAACTTTTCATTTGTGTAACAATTCTGAAAATGTCTACAGTCATACTTCTTCCTTACAGAAAACAAAGTAGATGAAATAAGGAAAAAAATTAAAAATGACAATAATCACCAATAATGTCTTGACAGGATGGTATATTAATCCACACCTATATTTCTCACCTCATATTGATCTATTTAATACTTACTAATCCATCCATCCATGTGGATGGGGAAATCTATAGCAGAATTTTAAAAGCAATCAAATTAAAACTGTATCTTTTTCATGGGTGTGTCCTATGTCAGTGTGTCTTAGATTGTATTTCATAGAACCCTGAAGGTTAGTTGAAAGAGTTTGGTCTGAGTTTCTTCTTTGCAGCATTTTCTATACTGTTCTGCACCTCCTGGGGTGAACTTGCCTGGATCAGATCAGTAGGCTCCCTCACCCTCTGGCATCCCATTGCGTTCAGCAGATGAGAGAAACAGCGGGAGTCATCAGGAGGAAGCTGGTGAGATTAGCACATTTGTTCTCCCATTCTCCTGTCTTGAAGGAGACAGTTAATAATACACAACCCTTTCTTCCTTTGGGGGGCTTAGTAACCAATGCATCCCTTCTCTCCTTCAGGCACAAAGCAAGTAGGTTCTCATTTATTACTGTGGCAAACTACCTACAAACCTAGAAAGTTAAAAATATAACCATTAATTTTTAAAAGTAAGAACCAGTAGGACACCAGCTTTGCCACATGTGATGGAGCAGCTGACACTGAGCTCAGTGGATCTATTTCCAAGAAAGCCTTCCCTGTAGCTGGCAAGTGCTGATTATCTATCTGCTTGGAATCTGTACTGGACCTCGGGGTCTACATTCCTCTACACACAGCCTTCTTTAGAGCAAAGACCTTTTCAGGACAGCATGCAGACTGCATTGCTTTTTAGGATTCAACCAGAGGACTCACATAGCATCCTTTGGTACCCTAGCAAAAATGATTCCAGATACAAAGAAAGTGAGCAGAGATTCTGCCCTTCCAAGAGAAGACAAGCAAATGACAGTGTCAAGAAGCATAAGGGGCATGAAAAAGTTAAAAAAAAAAATATGACTTTTTTTTTTGCCTCAGACTTTAGTAACATCAGTGTACTATACTATCATTAAAAATTCTATGTATCTGTCTGCATTTTTATAAATATGGTGTGCATTAAATCATGCTCAAATTACTTAATTTGAGTGTGTCATGTTCCTGCTGGGATGCTACATGCCATAGGATTGAGATGACTAGATTACTTGAAGCCAGGTAAATGCTAGGATCCAGGCTCACCCTTGGCTTTTGCATCACCTGCAATATTTTTAATATACATATTTTGATAGCATGTAAGTCTTCCTTTGAACCAGGTGTCCTACTAAAGGCTTGTATGTTCATAATACCACTTAGGTTCTGCTGCCTCATGTTGGTGATTGCATGTTGTTTTCCATCTACTCTAACGACTTCTAAGTACAACTCCTATAGTCTGTGCTTTGTTCAGGGAAATGCACATTTTCTTCCCGGTTAAGTACTATGGATATAAAGTGTATGGTGTTTAGTGGATTCCCCAAAACTTTAAGGAAACGTCATCACTAGGATTGGACTCCTCCAGTTACAGAGTCTTTTATTCCGAACTGTAACATCTTCTTCAGAGGATAGCATCTCATCAAGTACTTCGTTTTAAATATTTTAAAAGGCTTCTACCTTTTTCTTTCTACAGCATCTCTTCTCTCACATGAAGCCTTTCTGCATGTTGATGTCCCATAAGGAAACCACACATGCAGAGTTAGGAAAACATTTCCTAGTCAGAACAAATGAGACAGAATGAGGCTGACACTGCTCAGCAGGAGGGACTGAATTCTCTTGGAAAATGAAAATAGAGCAATTCATTAATTTGTTAACATGAAGTATGTAAGTTGAAGAGTGTATTTTTTAAAAATTTCCCCTCTGGCCTATGGGTGATTTCTTTACTATATAAAATAAGAGGTTTTAGAAGCCGTAAAAGTAACAATGGAAAAATAAAGGATGAGATGAATGAATACGTCAATGAAAAATTCACATCTCCAATAATTAACAAGCAATTGCCTACTGCTAAATTCTAGAGTTGAATAAGAATTGCAGCAAATTATGATACAATTCACTCTGCACAACCCTTTCAGCTAAAATCGATAAATACTTTAAGTCAACTTAAAGTATTCAGGTTCCGATGAGTCTGTTATCCCTCAGGATGTTAGGTTTGTGTTTCACTTATTATCATTTAGGATCCAAGCATGTAACTGGAATTGTACGCAGTGTTTTAATACAGAAACTATGATAAAGAGAACTGCTAGATGTGGATAAAGTTGTTACCTTGGCAAGTGACAATGCAAAAGTGGAACTAAAGCTACTATAGAGACAGCAAATGTAAGAAGCTACTGCCCCCCTGCCCTACCAGCACAGCATCCCCCACCCCACTCACTCCCAGACAAGCCTTTCTAGGAAAGTCACTTTGCTAATTCTAGTAATTATCTCAACTTGTGCTCATTAAGATCCTACATCATAATTGTATTATTTCTTTTCCACCTTATTCTAAATATGAGATTTAATTTCTCCCAGTATTGAAATTTAATAACCATGAGATTATTTATTTATCTTGGAGAATGTTGTCATTTATTATTTTATTTATCTTGGAGAATGTTGTAATTTACTACAGGATGTTTTGAGTCTCTCAGAATACGTTCAATATTAGTACAGGAATTTTTAATTAACACTATTCAATTACTGGCAAACCATACAAGTTTTCTTGCGACTTCATTTTAGAAGAGGAAATCCAAGTAATTATATCATTGTGCAGGGGTACCTTCTTTCTTATTTACTGGAAACATTGCAGTTATTATGTGATATGTCACAAGCTCCATCTCAACTCTTCACACATGTATTTTCTCTGTATATTGTGCACGAGTGTCCCCTCTGCCATCATCTTCCTAACAGCTTCCTCGTTTCTGTACTGCTAGGTAGACTTCAGCTAAGCTTTCCCATGAGTCGATCCTAATGATTGCCATCATAGGGACCATCATGAGCTTTCATTCATTGGCACGCTTGCAGTTTCTTTCAGCGCATCTATGCTGTACCAACCCACTGAGCTTGGCAATTTTTCAAAAACTCTCTCAGACAATTCTCACACAACACAATTGCATATATATTATTGTTCTCATTTTACTAGGAGAAAGTTGGAATTTCAAAGCTGCACACATAAACAGAATTAGCAGTATGTGAAAGTAGAATAACCTCTTTCAAAAAGCATTTACTCCTCTGACTTCCACCTACTTTGGAACCACTTCTAGCGTAGATGGTTTCTTTGTTCTCATTAGGAAGAAAATGTCTCAAGACACAGACCTCCTTCACTAAGTACCTTGGGATGAAGGGTCAACATTTGGATGAGTTAGATGAGGCTGGCTATCTCCTTAGCAGATCATAGGCTTGGGTTCACCCACTACTTCCTCTCCATGGTTGGTACCCTACTGTGTACCATCATCTGGCAGCTGAATGTGATGCTCCCTTTGGAACACCACATCTGCAAAAGGAAAGCAAAAGGCCCTCTCAAAAACTTCTCCTTTATTCAGATTTCAGCACTAAAAAGTAGTATATACTGTTTTGCCCCAAAATAGGCAAGGCAAGGCAAGGCATGGCAAGGCAGGGCAAGGCAAGGCAAGGCAGGGCAGGGCAGGGCAGGGCAGGGCAGGGCAGGGCAGGGCAGGG
>CABHPQ010157555.1:33154-53124 GCA_902168405.1 Peromyscus aztecus
GGCAGGGCAGGGCAGGGCAGGGCAGGGCAGGGCAGGGCAGGGCAGGGCAGGGCAGGGCAAGGCAGGGCAAGGCAAGACAAGACAAGGCAAGGCAAGGCAAGGCAAGGCAAAAGGAAATTTAAAATATTTATTATCTCACAATGATGAGTCACAGGAATACAATGACTGATTAGTGAGTGATCTAGCTTAGAGTTCCTCAGAAGACTATATTCATGCTGCCTGCCCAGCACCAGTTACCTGAAGCTCCATTTGGTCTTGCTGCTGTGCCTCTGAACTCATTGTCTCTGATATTGGCAGGAGTTTCAAATCCCATACATAACAGCTTCTTCATGGGGTTTCTATTGCAGAGCTTTGTCCAGAGTCAATGGCCAAATGCTGGGGGCACAAAGGTCCTGCATTCACAGAGCACTAGGGAAACCAGGAATGTTAAACATTCAGGGGCAGCGGTGATTCTTCATTGGAGGAAATAAAATACCTGCATTCCACTCAAATAGCTGGGAGAAAGTGCTGTTAATGAACTGGTGACTTTTTGCGATCTGTAGAGCTATACCTCCCCCAAATCCCCAAGAATGATTATTCCCAACTTTCCCTCCCTAGACCTTTATCATTAGATCCTAGTTAGTATTGAAAGACCCCCACAAAAGGCCCAGACACAGTTCCCCCAGAAACCCGAAAGAGCTGAGGGAAGAGATATCTTAAAATAAATAGAACTGAGTCAGTTCCCCCTTCCTGGAGAGGGTGAAGTCAGGTGTTTTCAAAAGAACAAAGTCAGGATGTCTGGTGGTGAGCAATTAACCACGAGATGCTCCTCTCCGGAGATAACCCCAGAGACCCCAGAGATGGGTTGTAAAACTCCTGACAGGGCAAAAAGATAAGCTGAAAGAAGACAAAGTCCAGGCCCGGGAAAAACTGGACCAATCAAGGATGGACCAGTACTAATCCCCTCCCCTCTAAGAAATTTTGTGGTTTTTGCCTATAAAAGCTAACTTCCCCAAGAGAGAGGAACTCTCCTCCCTGCTTCGTGGCATTGGGTATGGTGGATGAGAGTTCCCTGCTAGCTTGAACTACGCATGTGCACTGAATCAAATAAACCTTGCTATTGCATTCTGGACATCTTTGGTCTCCAGTGGTCTCTTTGGGGGTCCTAATTTGGGCAGAACAAGTATAAACCATCCTTAGGGAAGATACCACATGTACTTTGTTATCATTCCCGGCATCATCCTAGCCACTTCTGGAGTCCCAAGACTGCCCATGAGATGTCAACATTCAGGCAAAATGCTTAGTCACTCCAGTACCTTACATCCTAATAATCCATGAGCAGCTATGTAAGCACCAATAGGCATTCCAAAGGTGATCCTTAAAAGCAGACTCCACCCGTTCCCAACCCAATTCTTCACATTTCCTCTCTGGCAGGCCTGCTCACTTGCCTGTCTTTTCTATCCCCCTACTTAATAAAACTCTCAAAGTAGGTTTTGTTGTATCTCATGGTCCATTCTCATATCTGATAAATAACACTCTATAGTCTGCTGACCTCTATGCTATCTCAGTCAGAAATCACACCAAATCCTAGACCCTTAAGCTATAGATTCCATCTTCATCATCAAACTTGTCTTTGTACGTGGAATTGGAGTGATTGTTGCCTGGAAATTCCCCCCCCCCCCCCACCAAATACTACTATATTTACTTATGCTTACAAAAAGTCATCTGGCATTAGACTAGAACTTTGATACAGTCTGATTAAGTCAAATTGAGCTGAGTTTGCATTCTCTTCTCTGCTGGCCTGACACTTGCAGGGAACCCCCTCTCCAACCCCCCCCCAACTCTGAGACAGGAGAGATAGCAACAGTGATGTAAGCTATGGTGACTCTTTGTGCATAACCTCTGAAATGACATTCCACCAGTTCCTGTATTTCTTCCATCACACAGACTTACTCTCATATTCAGTTGATTGTTGGTGGCACATGAGTTGGCCAGGTTTCCACAATGATCAGTGTCAGAAATATTTTAAATATAAAAATTTCAGTTAAAAGGACCTTGATGTGAAAATCCAAGAAGGAACCCACACTCTTATTCATTGAATGGACCTTTCCTTGAAAAGAGCATCCCATGCTATCAGGTTCTTTTTGTCCTTTCTAGTATTTAGATTTATGTTAACCATGGGATAGCATGCATCCCAAATCTATTTCCAAATGCCTATTCAGGGAGATGGGGCATATAGTTCCACTTTTTGCAAACCATGCTATCACAAGGTTCAAACATAGTTTATACCCCTCTAAGCTGACTTTGAAGGCTAGTTCCAAAGTAAGGCAGTATTGGGATGTGTGGTCTAACAGGAGACAACTGGATCATGGGGTCTGACCTCTCATGAACAAGACCTTGCTAATCTCAAGAACAGGTTACTAGGAAGTGAAATTGGTTTCTCTGGCTTCTCTTTATTTCTCTCCTTCCACGTCTTTATCTGCATTTGTCATTTGCCTTTCCAAGTTTCTGTCATGCATAGAGCAACCCAATGGCCTCATAAGAAATCCATTAGATGTGGCCTTCAGATCTTGTACTTCCAGCCTCCAAAACTATGAGCTAAACCTCTTTTCTGTATGGATGACCTGGTCACTGGCATTTTGTTATAGCAACAGCAAACAAAGTCACTTAAAACACACTTTTTAAAAACACACAGTTTTGTTTGGCAAAGATTGTCAGTGAAAACTAATATAAAAATAATGGTGGTTTGGACAGACTTTTCTACTTTTGAACAGATGCTGAGCATGTTATGTAAGTGTCTGAAACCTTGGTTTGGGTCTGTTATCAAAAAGTGCAAACTAACAGACATATGTTTCAGGGAAACAATGAATTTATGTGGAAACAAAACATGAAATTAATTAATAGAACAAATTTAGCTCCTATCTGGTCTCTATTTTTGGTAACATTTATAACACCTAAAGGAAAATGAAGTTAATGCAATCACCTGGTTGCAATCTCAGACTCAAATCTCAGTCTTGTGTTATTTGCGTTCTTGCTGACCAGGCATAACTCCCTAGTATCAGTGGTTTCTTGGCTCTGCATAATGTAAACTGAGACAAACCCCACTTGGTTTGTGTAAGATTCAGATAATGTGTTATCCAGGCAGCTGCCCTGAAGCTATGAAAATCAAGGTACATCTGTGAACACAAAGAAGAAAAACAGGGCAGCACACAATTCTAATAAGCCCATACATTCCCATATCAATAGAAATCTACCTCCCCCACCATTTTCAGCCAAGTTACTACACTTACTACTCTCATGAAAAACTAGGAACTGAAACACAAATTTTTGGTTTTCAGCAGCAATTGTGACCTTACACAATCAGGGCACAAGTAACCTACCAAGATGCCTACTGTACCTCAAAATCCCAATCAAATACCCAATGCATTCTTCCAGTCCCCATCTGTACCTTTCTCAAGGCATCCTATCTTGGAACTTTATTCCAGAGGCTGCCTATGTGACAAAAGTATGCTGATTCAATTATCTGCGAAGGCAAATATCAAAGGAAAGGCACCCATGAAGTCTGGCCTCTTGAAATCGTGCTGCCTTCAGGAGTTCATGTCAGAAGTGTCAGAGCTGAAGTTTTCTGTCTGAATCCAATTTCAATTAGATTTCAATATCAGTCCTCCCTCTGATTATTAATATTACACCGCACAATTTCAAACAGTTTAATTTGCCTGCCAGGACCCTTGCTGGCTCTATTTCCATCATTACACTTGCCTTCATCCCTTGCCCTTATATCACATTGTCTGAGAGAAACAGCTGGCAATCAAATACTTAATCCACTCTGAAAGTGTAACGTTTCCAAGCTAAGTTTCTAAGTGGGGAATTTTCTTCACTTAAGTTTTGTAAGTTAGAATCTTCATAGCACCAATGGTTTGGGTTAATATTTTATCAAAATAAAGAAAACATGGGAAGCTTGTGCACTTGAATGAGTTGCCATTTGCTGGTTCTAAGGGTGATGTAAAATTGCATGTTTCTTAATAAGACAGTTTGTAACTTCTCAAGGTGACTTCTATTCAGCGTGTTCTAGATAGTATACAAAATACTCCTCTTTAAGAAGAGTGAAGATAAGCCTGTATTGATATAATATAAGTGAAATTACAAAACATAGTTTGAATACCCATGCTGTGGAATGTTGCTGGTCCAAAGGATTTGGTTATCTTTACAGCAATTAAGCAAATTTGGTCTTTTGCCTTTAAAGCAAATGTAGTTTGTTTGTTTGCCATCCAGTTCTCAGATGCTAGCAGCAACCAATACTGTGACGAAGATTATGAAACTCCATTAAGTCATTGGGAAATATTATATTTCCCAATATTATTATATTATATTATTACAGCTGATTAATGATATCTTCCATGAACTGGAAAGGGGAGAAGGTAGAAGATTTATCTAACATAGTTTGAATCCCTGGTGTGTATGAGGCCAAAGAATAAGGCTGACTAAACTCTACTTGAAATTTGCTTGCCAATAAACGTCTCTCTGACATCTGTAACTAGACAGGACAGTTGGTTGTGGGAAGGGCAGCTTTCTAAAGGCTCCTGAAGGGGTGCAAAAGAGGAACCAACTCTATCTTAGAGTAAGTGGTCTGCATCCAGTGAGCATGTGTCTGTGGGAAGCAGGAAAAGAAACAATCAAATTCTTAGTTCATGACAGTGGAAAAAGAAATGTTTAGTAGCTTTTTAATAAATTAAAAAAAAAGGTTTTGAGTCAAGGTCTTACTATGTAGCCCTGGCTAGCCTGGAACTCTCTAGACCAGGCTGGCCTTCCACTGCTTCTGCCTGCTGAGTGCAAGCATTAAAAGCACATGCCACCACACTGTGCTTAAAATTTTTATTTATTTACTTGTAGCTTATTTCACTTTATTCTGGAGATTAATTATAGGGAAAATAAAAGATAAAGACTTGCTCATTATAAAAGGAGAAAGAGAGCAGAGTATAATCTGCATGTAAGGTTATAAGATGTTCTTATTAGCCCTTAATCTTCCTGTGAGAGTTAGGAGAGTTCTCTTGTCTTAGACACATATTAGAGAACTCCCAAGGGACAGAAAGGATCATAGGGATTATTTTCAAATTTATAGAGTTACGTGATAATTTTTTTTATATTTTCTTTTTTTTCATACTATGGAGACATAATCGGAATTTATTTATTGGTTGATTGAGCATATCAGTTTGTGCATGGCTCTCTCCTAATCCAATATAATTTTATCATAGATAATGATGTCTCAAAAATAAGGAACTATATAAAACAGTGCCTAAAATATGTACAAACATGGCCTCATCAAGAATTCTCTCCTATTTCTCTCTCCTTTTCCTTCCTTTTCTCTTTCTCAGTCTCTCTGTGTGACTCTGTCCTTGTTTCTGATTCCATCTCTTTCTGTTACTCTCAATATTATCTGCCCTGCTTTTGTCTCTCTCTCTCTCTCTCTCTCTCTCTCTCTCTCTCTCTCTCTCTCTCACATACACACACACACACACACACACACACACACACACAGGGGCTAGGCACTATGTAGCTGTTGATATAAAGTGACTCTAAAATAGGAAAACTTTATAAAAGTACACACAAACTAAAGTTGCTCAAGATGCATCACGATTTTAGGATTAAAAATAACAATGTTTTGTAACATGAAAAATCACAACATATTGCCAAAGATAATTGAAATTCCTGCATATGTCTAAGATATTAATATTTTCCCTGCTTTTTTGTAATTAGATTGATGTGGGTATTTAAAAATCTGCTGCCCACATGTGCTTAAGGATGCCAGGTTTTTCCTGAGTCATATTGCCAACCCAGACACTGTGTCTGAATGTGCCATCTATCCCAGTGGGATATGCACATGAGCTACTTCAGTTTTTGCTGGAATGGGCTGATATGCTGGAAACAGCAGCACAGATGTAGATGCACACAATTATTCAGAGAAAGTCATTAACTGGCTACGAGCAGCTTTCTATTGACAATAGCCAGGGTGATCATATGTGATTTATATCCTCAGCCTTGACCTCCAAGAAGTGATAGGCTTCTGGAGCAAGGAAGTATTTTGAAGTTCAGATGTTAGTTACATCTGGTTCTCTAGATACAGAAACCAAGACAGAGATTTTGATGCACTGGGTGTATTGAAGGACTGTGCTCATGAAGTGAGGAAACGAGAGAGGAAAGGGAACCCAGCAAGCTGGTCCATAGTGAGGGAAAAAAGTCCACATTTTACTAGCTCAATGTAAGAACTTGTCCTGGTGGCCACAGTCACATCCCACATCCAGGGTGGATTAAACAACAGATCCTTCTTATTGGGCCACAATTCTAGAGGCTGAAGTCTAAAGATCAAGTGCTGGTGTTAGTGGTGAGTGCTGGTCATCAAGGGTACTGCCAGGTTTGTCAGTGTGGGATGGACAAAGAATTGTACATCTTGGGAAGAAGACTCATTCAGTCAGGAAATGAAGTGACTCTTGGAGAGTAAGGGTCCAGTGACAGACTTGCAGCTAGAGGTCTGATTTAGGGAAGCCAAAATGCTCCAGAGTGAAAGCAGAGATCCTGTGGGTCCCAGATAAAAGTTACAGATTGAGTAAGACAGACAAACCATCCACAGAGAGAAAAAGAACAAAAATGAGAAAGTATCAGAACAGAAAAAATAGCACTTGTCAGAGGGATGGAAAGGGTCCCAGAGCTGGTCAAGCTGACACCCCTGAGACAGTAGACTCCTTCTCCTCCCTGGATAGTCCTGCCTGGAAATCCTTAGCAGGACAAGCTCTTTGTCCCCTGCTTTGCAAATCTGTGGCAGTTACAATTTCCTGGGAGAAGGCACAATACTAGGAGCTAGGAGCAACCTTTCTTAAGGGGGCTTTCCCCTATTTTCCAGATCATCCCATGTTCCCCTGGCCCTCCTTCACTGGCAGGTCTTTTTATTCTAAGAACTAGTATGGAAGTCTTCATGCCTTATTTTGCAGGTCTCCATTCCCATCCTGCTTCTTCATGTGGAATTTCTCTCTTGCTCTATGGTCCTGATGACTCCCTTTTGCAAGCTCCTTTCTTTTCACAGAAATACCAATTTCTTTAGTTTGAGGTCACCCTAATATCTTTAGTAAAATTCAGAACTCAGTCACCTGTTCAAGGCCCTTGCTTCAGCAACTATGATCCTTCAGGGTCCCTGGGCTTTAACACAGGAATTTACAGTAGACATAAATTTCCTTACATTGCTGGCTGTTGGAAGAGGTGAAGGGAGTCTCTGAGAAAACACTTTGGTGTCCCAGGAATGCAGGAGAAAGCAATTGAGAAGAATGCTCCCTAAGGTCCACTGTACAAATTCCCACAGACTTCTTGAACACTTAATAATATACTTTATCAAATTTGGGAATCCATCACTTATAGAAGGCATAGTGATCTTAAGCAAAATAAAGGTAGAAGGGAACACACAGTACACAGTGTATAAAACAACTACAGAAAGTAGGACAAGCCAAAGGGACATCTTCCACATTGGGGCAAATGAGCAACAAAGCTGTCACACAGAAAGGGCACCAAGAAACTCCTGTTTGCCCTGGTCTGGGATAGAATGAAGCAGAAAGGAATCCCCTTCAGAATGTGGATCATGAGCCCTTACTAACTTTAAGTAGCTAATTCAGTGTTAGGTGTTCTCAGCTCTGTGGCATCCCACACAACTGACGGAAACAAATGTTGCAGTGCAGGTACCCATGGCTACGAAGGACTTCCTCTCTGAGCAGAGTGATGACCATGGTAGGGTAGATGATGCTTGTACGTCCCGGTCCTTTGTCTTTTGGGTTTGATAACTGCAGTCTTTGACCCAAATCTGGGTGTCATTTCTTGCTATAAGTAACATTTTATGGAAATATAACTGTCGTCTGTCGTTCATGTGCAACATTCAACTTGTCAGAGAAATCCTCATCATTTTTTCTATGACAAAACCTGCTGAATCACACAGTGAGCAGGCCACTCACAATGAGCAGACCCATTTTCCCCAGAGTTGAGTTGTTTGAATTCTACTTTAATAGTATTTTAATTAGCTAACTATTATGGTTCTGATTACATTGCAGGAAAGGTCATTTGTTGAATTGCACATGAACTGTCTGAGACTTAGTACTTGACCCAAAGGTAAGAAATATTTCTAATTGAAAAAAATATGTATATATTCTAGTATCTGTAAGAGAGGCCATTGATTTTGCTCAAAAAATTAAATTAATTAAAATTCCTAGGTATTTGAATTTAATATTCAGTGTAATTTAAAAAAATCATTAAGATGAGTTATGTGTAACTTATAAGCACATCCGTGAATATTCCAATTAAAATTATTTTCAAGGAAAGAAGGAAAATAATAGGAATGAGTTAGAAAATATTAAGGAAATAATAGGAAAAAGGAAATTCTTTTTCCTTAATTTATTCTTCTCTCATATAATACATTCTGACCATAATTTTGAATTATTTTGATCAAGATGTATAAACAGAAGTGTGGCAATCTGCTGCTGATATTAGCAAGAAGACAGCAAGTGTATTTCTCAAAAGGCGTCTGCTCAGTGGGAGAGTATTGGTGAAATTATTAAGGCCACTCCACGTAGTTAAAGGGAAGATTTATTTTATGGGGCAACTTACAAGTGAAGGGATAGTTTACAGGGTCAGGGAAAGGTGTAGTGCAGTCCGGCGGTGTTCTCTGGAGAACTCTGCTCGGTCTACCTCCAGCGTCCAGGGTCCAGGAACCAAGAGAGCCAGCACATCCGGATCTGGGGTCTTCAGGGTCCTCTCTTGGCCCTGCCTTGAAGGCGTGACAGTTACCGAAGCCTCAATGGGGGTTGGAACTTTCCGATTAAAGCTGGAATGGCTACCCACTACAGGAGAGCCTACAGGAACATAGGTGAGTCTGACCTCAGAGCTTCTGATCTCAACTAGGTGACTATCATTCTCATTCAACCCTAAGGTTTTTAGGCACATATATTTAGAATCCCTTCAGAACTATGCAATGTAAATAAAGAACTAAGTTCTAAATGGTTCCTATGTTAGGAAACTTTGGAACTGAACTTCAGTGGCTAGGTAGCTAATCAAAGGCAGGGATGAAAAAGGAGGGAAAGCCATGGCAAAAGAAAGCATGTGAGAAATAATAAGTATGAAACACCACAGCAAGGACAGAGATTTTTAAATACTTCATAGATTATTAGGAGGTTGAGTGAATACTGAGACATGAAGGAGAAATGCTGAAAGAAACATGTGTAAGCCCCAGAGTAGGGAAAGCTAAAACATGACCAAGTTGGTTTTCATCAAAAGAAAAATGGAAAGCCATTGAAGAATGTAAAGTGTGAACAGTTCATGGCCATTACAGAACATTATCCTCCGCATAGTGGTGTACTGAGTGACTTGGAAGTATGGGAATTCCTGTATCTCCCTGGTCAGGGTTTGTGTGAACCTGTTCTCTCCTGCCTATGCTGTGCTACTGCCATGACACAAGGACAAAGTCTTGGCACACCCTTCTCATTCTCTATATCCCCTTCATCCATCCTGTCAATTCCTAGGACTTGCAAACACACAACCCCTAAAAAGCTGGATCTCTCTCCCAAGAAGCAGTGCAATGAGGGGCATTAGTAACATGGTGGGGCATAGGACTCTGAAGTTCAATTTACTCAAAGGAATAGATGGATCTCAATCCCAGGCCTCACATTAGAAATTGAATTTTACCATCTAGCAAGCTAAAGGATTCCTAAATCCTTGTTCTTTTTTTTGATCCCTTCCATATTGTACTTGGATTTATGGATATATATCTTGTTAACATGCTATATAGTTGTGGGTCCTTTAATGGGATGTTCTGGTGAATGTGCTACTAGGCATTTGCATCATTGTGGAAACTAGAGTACAGTAGCACTAATCTAGATAATGCATCCTATAACCCTTGGTTATTATTGGGCTACAAACGTGTACAGTATGTTACTACCTCAAATACTGCAGCCAACATGACAGGATGATATGTTTATTTTTGTGCACAAAGAAAAATACAATAAAAATGGCAGGTGATATTGAGTCTCTGTATCTGTTACAGGACCACTGACAAACATGAGGTCTGTCATTGATCAAAATATTCTTATTCAGCCTGTGAGTAGAATTCTATCCCTTTATTTTGGTGTGTCTTTTCTTGTCTCTCTTGTTCTCCCATCCATCTTCTTCACTCTGATAAATGGCTTTTCAAAGATTCATGCTGTCCCTTGCTCACAGCTCTTCTATGCTTTTCTACAGCCTATGTGATCAAGTCACCCTGGATTTCAATTATGACACTAAATTAAATCACTTGACAAGTTTTAGAAATATCTAGATGTTAGGATCAGGGGATTGCAGTTAAGTGGTGAGACAGGAGTCTGAGGGGGGCTTTTCAAAGTTCCCCGGTGTTTCTGATTGTGCATCTGAAAGAGACTCAGGGAGCCAAGTCACCGACTCTTGGTGATTTGCTGATGGCTCTCTTTCCAGCTCCCTCTGTCTACACTACAGCATTCAGACATGTTTAACAAGGAGCTCTTACGAGGCTGGTTTGTTTCACGCAGCCTGCTTTCCCTTACATTTTTCTAAGGCTCTGGTTTGGCCACTCTCCTACACTCTCTATCTGGCCTTTCCCACCTCATACACAACTGACTGACTATCGCCTTCTTTTGGCTGCAGTCTGTCAGGTTCCTCCCCGTATTTTAGAACACTTGCCACTCATTCAACCTTGTTCCTTACTTGCTTGTCTTCCCCCACCAGAACCGTTTTGCCAGACTTAGGCATCAGGTCTGATTTCCTTCTTAGCTGTCTGAGAAACTTGACATCTGGAACAGTCTCCCACCTTTGCACCATTGCTATTTGGGGCTAGATATTCCTGTGCTGTGGATGACTCTTTTACGTACTGCAGGAAGCTTAATGGCATTCTAAATTCAAGTAGCATCCTCACCCACTTGTGACCATCAAAATTATTATAGACATTTCTGCCATTGGGGTAGGAGAAAAATCTGCTTCGATTGATGTCAACTGAGAGACAAAACTTGACTAAAGGTAGAAGACCAGCATAGAAAGGATGGCAGATTGCTATGCTGATGTTCTCTGTGAATCAAGACTCCTCATTTTCACACCTTGTACTGTCTCCACTTCTTTAGTCTTAGGACAGTCACAGGATTTGGTTAGCCAACAGATTTTTAATAAGGCTAATGTGGAGAGCTGCTTATAAAGGGCTTGCTGCATTGGGACCTAGTCTTTGTGACCACATTTGCCACTTATAAAACCCAGGTAAGTTTTCTTGAGAATTACTGTGACCACATGAGAAAAAGAGAAACCAGGCTATGAGAAAGAAGGCTAGATCTCTTGAACATTTCAGTGGAACCCTGCATATACCTACAAGAAATCAGCAGTTGAATGTCTCTGCTAATCCACAGGGATGACACACCATTACTTTTCCATCAAGTTTGTAATATACCTATCATGGAACAGGACAGAAAGTGGAGGTCATTTTAACAGCCCAGGGAAAAGAACTGATAATCTATACCTGGGCAGTCATGATGGAGAAAGAATGCAGTCTTATGTATTTGTTGCTCAGGACCACTGAGAATTCATATTTATCAATAATTAGTGATTTATGATTGAATATCTAAGTAAAAAAATTGGGAACCCTTCTGTATCATGGAAATTCTTATCTTAAGTGTTGGACATTTCATGAGACTCTGTAACCATCATGAGATTTGGTGAATGGTGAATCAATGATGTGAATGGAGCATGCTATCATCCCATGTTACATGTGAGAGAACCAGGCCTCATCAATTAGGTCCATAGCATTATCATGCTGATAGCATGTGGTAGAAGTCGGATTTGGACTGAGCCTGGTCTTCTGTCACATTGCTTTCTTAAGTACTTTTCTAAAATCTTCAAAAAAATACGTATGATTTAGGGTGAGTCTCAGTATTTGATTTCTGTGTTCACAGAGCAAAACTATAGCATTCTCTTTCTTCTTAATTAATAAATCATTTCCTGTGATGATATTTCAATGTTACATGGGATATTTCAAAATGCTGCTGGATCCACTTCTTGGTCCCCTTCATTTAAAAGTGATGCAAGACACAGGATAGATATGGATGGACAGTCATTGCTACCTATTTAGGCGCTGCTAGCAAGGATTATGTGTTAGTGGCAGACCAAACTCTTGACTCAATTCCCTACACTCAGAATTTAAGGGACAAGACTTCATAATTGGGTTCAGAGCTCTTTGTGATGCAGAGTTGGGATTTAGAAGAGAGCCAGCTGAATGAGCCTCGGCCACAGGTGTGCTTCTGCTGGAGACAGGCATAGGACGGAAGAGAAAGAAGGATGTAGGCGTCAAATAAGGCAATTTTGTTTGTGGTCTTAAGATTCATCAAGGTTATAAATTTCTTTGGTGGTTCTAATGCCAGGAAGGCAAAGAGTCAGATATGTAGTAACCAAGGGAACTATAGGTACATCTTGGTTTTGGTTCCTTCTGGTGGTCAGAATGATCCTTTGTGGTGAGATATCCTTGAAGTTGCTTGAAGTTGTTTGCACTACATATTAGTCGAAGGGACTAGGGCATTCTCCCATACATGAACACTGAGGAAGGGTCATCTGTATCCTTTAAATTCTTCTTCTTCTTTTTTTAAATCTCGCTCTGTAGACCAGGCTGGTCTTGAACTCACAGAGATCCTCCTGCCTCTGCCTCCTGAGTGCTGGGATTAAAGGCATGTGCCACCACCGCCCGGCCCTTTAAATTCTAATGTCACTGTTTTTTATTATCATTTGCATTGTGGTGTGGTATGTCCCATCATTTTTGTGTGGAAAAACATCCTAAAGAGGACATACCATCTGCTGTGGTTTGGAAAAGGAATAACTTTATCCCATGAGCATGTCTCCTACCTCATGAATATTCATTAAACTTCTTAAAATCCTTCACACAGAACCTCCTGGGCTCTTCCCTGCCTTGGGACAGACCACTCCAATATCTTTGATGTGTTTGCTTTCCTAATAAACTTCTACTTAAACTATGTTACTTGATTGAATTTTCTCCTTCAAGATGACAAGAATAGTTATATGCTAACTTTACTGATCATTACACTTGTCTTCTGAAGCCACATACCCCAAGACTATCAATTTCCTTGGGAAAACATGACTAACCTCTTCAAATTTGACGGAAACCATGTGTAGACATTCTTATCACAGCCACGGATGTGGAAAATGGTATCAAGACACGTTCCTCTCCATCACCAGAAACAGCAGCAGGGAAATTGCCCCTGGGAAGCTGTTGGTTTTCAGCCATCATTTGAAATGTGGCTTTTGAGATTTCAAATTAAATCAATAGTAGCCCACTGTCATGACTACCTCAGAAGAAAACAACACATAAAATACCTCAGCACATTTGTTCTATTTTTAAAAACTGTATGTGTGTGTATGATATGTGTAGGGTGGTGGGAGTACATGCCGCAGTGTGTATGTGGAGGTCAGAGGACAGGGTTGTGCGGTCAGTTCTGCCCAGTCACCTTTATGTTCGTTCGTCCCACTGATTAGACTGCTTGCCATGCTTGCAGCCCAAACATCTTCACCCCCGAGCCATCTTCCGGCCACACATTTTGTTCTGAAAGTTCCCCCTTTGTTTGTTTCCTGCTTTCAAACAGAGCTTGGGAATGTTTGTCTGTAGTTGTTGAATGAATTGTGAATCCACTTGTTTCCCTCCAGGTTTTTGTTTTGGCCTTCGCTTAAAGTAACAGGATGTTTCATCCAGACAATGTAGGTTTGAGACTCACCCACAATGCATCATGTCAAATGCCTGTTAATTTGCGGCATGCATCTAAGTTGCTCTTTTCTTGAAATTAAGGTAATTATGATTTGGTGCTTGAGTAGGCCAATGTTAACCGAACTTACTTCCTCACTGATTAATTCTACGCTTGAACAGCAGAGGGAGCCCATCAAACGCAGTGGTACATTCACAGGCTTTGCTTTCTGCAGTAGTTGAGGTTACTTTTGTCTCTTCAAGCCATTTTTTAACTAGAAACAGACAACGGAAAGTGATATATACATTGATCCCAATTAATGGCCATAGGGTCTAAAATAATTTTCAAGACATCTGTAAAATGAATTCTGTATTTGTTCCTTTTATCTATAGAGTAGCAGTTTGCAACAAGTGGCTATTCTGCATGGAAAACATGGCTCTTTCACAATGAATGAAATGCCTTGCTAAGAGTAAAAACTACACACAGGATTGTGTTGTTTGTTTTTGCTGAGCTGGGTCTTATGTAGCCTAGACTGGCCTCAAATTTTCATGTAGATGAGGATAAATGACCTTGAATTCCTGATCCTCCTGCCTCCACCTCTTAAGAGGCACATTCACACTTTGCCACTTAATTTTAAAGACTATACACCTAAAATATAATAGGAAATGTCTCAATGATTTTAACAGTGATTTTAACTTGAAATTATAATTTCATTATGTGGTACTAAAAATATTAAATGAGGTGTAGTTGTTTTAACTTTTTAAATGTGATCATTACAAACTTTTTAATTGCTGGTGTGGCTTGCATTTTATTTCTACTGATCTGTATGCTTCAAAAATTACTCTTTTCCTCAGCAAACATTTTTCTATCCTACCCTATGGTAATATTTTATTTGTGCTGAAATGTGATTTTATTTGTATGTTAATAAAGTTGCCTGGACGTCAGAGCTAATAGCAAGACATTTAGCAGAAGTCTGGCAGTGGTAGCACACGCCATTAATCCAGATCACATGACAGGCAGATCTCTGTGTGTTCAAGGGCACAGCCAACATGGAGACACACGCCTTCAATATCAATACCAACCTTAGTGACCTGGAGGTCTGTATAGACAGGCAGTGAGGAGGAGGTCATGTGGTTGGGTTTACAACCAATAAGAAGGCAGAATAGAAAGCCAATAAAAAGACAGACACACAGGAAGTAGGTCTCTTTCTGAGGGGAAGGATGACAGGGAGGGGTAAGAAGACGGCCTTGGTCTTAGCTCTTGGCTGCTGCCTGATCTCTGGGCTTTTAACTCTGTTTTGGCTCTGTCTTTCTTATTTAATAACACTGTTCAGAATTACGTCTACACTACCCTTTTGTTTTATGGTCCAAGTTGGTAATTTTGCCTTTCCTCAGAGTTTATGGTTCTCCTGTGTTCATCCAGAAGCCTCATTTGAAACCTTATGGTAGCATTGTGGAAATTTACCCAGAACTGATTTTTAGGAGGCCTAAGGTGATCTCAGAGCTCTTGTCCTTCCTCACCCTGGGAGAGTTTTGGACTACTAGGAGGAGTCATCTGAGCCCCAGGGTATATGACAATGAACAAGAGAGGTTTGACTAAAGCACCTTTGTCCTATCTTCAGTGCTGAGGTTTTTGAAATCACAGCTTTCTGGGGGAACAAATACAAAGAGCCCTTTTTGTGCCACAGGCGTTCAGATAATTGTCTTCTTTAACTTTCACCAAATATCAGCAAGTGTCATAATTATCTCCATGCTGCAGATGAAAAATTGAGACCACCAGAGGTGAAGAGGCTTTGTGGAGACCACACAGCTGCTCAGAGGCAGAGAGGAACTTAAAAACCAGCTTTGTTCAGCTTGCTTGATGTTCTTTCTTGACGTGGCAGCCAGATCAAGAATATCATAGGGCTGGGAGGGTGACAGGCAAGCAGTCAGCTAGGGCCTCTATTCTCTATCAGGTGGCCATTTGCTACATCAATGAGCCGAGACAGGGGCCTGGCAGCTTGGTATCAGGGCATCAGCACTGACAGGCATTCACTGCAGAATAAATCATGAACCTTGAATGAGAGAAAAAAAAAAGCTTGGCACACAAACAAAATGGTTTCTTCTTCATGGGGATCTTAGATAAACGTTCCCTTGTTCTCTCCTCTGGTCTCAGCCTCTTTTTAGCCACAAAAGAAGAGTGTTGGAACTGTAAATATTCTGCTGATTAGACAAAGTGTGTTCATTAGAAAGATAAGGCTGACAAGAGTTAGAGACAACAGAATTTATCAGCATAGTTTAGACTCCGAGGCTTACCGCAGTGCCTTTTTCTCCACCAGTGAATTCCAGAAAAAGCAAAAACATTTTTTCTGTCATCACCCCCACTGCTCTAAACCAGGAAAGTGTTGAGGTAATTGTGTTCCTGGTGTCCTTGTAATTTTTCCAAAAATTTAAATGAGCAAGCTCCAAAGCAATACTTTGGATAAAAGTGATTTAGGCAACTTGAAACTCAGCCTGCTAAGAATGTATGTAACAAAGGCCGAGCCGACAGCCAAAGCTAATACTATCTGGCTGGTGCTTACATCTACTCCTTCGTCACAATTCATTTCTTAAAGAGAGCAGCGTTATAATTGTTCCTATTGTTACCAAAAAGGAAACTGAGGCTGTGAAAGTAGTTTTTCTTTTTTTCTTTTTCGTGTGTGTGTGTGTGTGTGTGTGTGTGTGTGTGTGTGTGTGTGTGTGAGTTTAGCTTTCAACCTCTGCTTCTGACTCAAGGGCTTTGACTCTTAAATGTTACAATGTCTGTTCTTCCTTAGAGAATATCTTAATGTCATTAGAAAGGTTATTTTCTTTCTCTGCTTATTTCTTGAAAAAAAAATGCAGAAGTCTGTCCTGAACTACCTACAATATGTTGGAAGCCTTTGTCCATTTTCATTCTTTCGCTAACAAAAAGTTGGTACCAAGTGGAAGTCCGAGTATTTATGAAGGGAGCTGCTTCCTGCTCACCTCATTCCGCAGTTTGCTTTCACTTGGAGAAACGAATAACTGAGAGCAACCTTTACTGCTATAATTGGATTTTTGCCATCAGGTATGGTTTGCTACGATTGTATCCTAGGAGAAATAATACACGTTTTGAGTTTAGCATTATGGAATCTATTTTCTGTAACCTTAGAGGTCTTAAATTTTATCTCGGGCTGCATTGTAGGCAGTGCTTTCACGTTTCCTGTAACCTGTTAAAAGGGGAGAAGGCTAATTTAGGAAGATCTTTCTAATCTTGTTCCAGCCTTCTCTGAGAGCATACCCATCTGCATTGCATTCACATTTTTGGTCATCTTAAACTTTGCATAAAACTTCTGAAAATGCTCTTATCTACAAACTGCAGGAACTCAGGGGATAATTTGGTCTCCAAAATCCATTACCAAAGTACTTCCATGTCCTTTGTGTTGCTCGAAGATTTCTGTCATTTCTTTTAGCATGTATGCCTTTTAAAAATTATTTGTTTAAAGCCCCAAATATCATGCATAAAATAGTAATGGAAGGAAGGTCTTGGGAAAGTGCTTATTATTACTTTATTACGACCCTGTATCTTAGGGAACCCTTTGAGTTGACCGCAGTCTTGAGATTGAACTTTGAGTTTGGGCAGGGAATTAAAAAGTCACTTAAGTATAGACTGAGAGTGAAACAAATGTTTTACTTTCTTTCTGTTGCTGTGACAGAACATTCTGAACAGAAGCAACTTCGTGGAAAAAAGGGGTTTTATGGAAGTTACACTTAAGGCTGTCATGAAGAGGAGTCAGGGAATGAACTCCAGGCCAGAACCTAAAGCAGAAACCAAGGACATGTAGTGCTGGATGCCTCACTCACGCATTCATGGTTAGCTAGCTTTTTATATAGCTTAGAGGCACCAGCCTAGAGAATAGTGCCACCCACAGTGGGCTACTCACCCTGAATCAATGGATAATCAAAAATATCCCCCCCCAGACATTTCTGAAAGTCAATCTGGTCTAGGCAATACCCCAGCCAGAGCTTTACTCTCGTGTGACTCGAGGCTCTGTCAAGTTGACATTAAAGCTAGGAAGGGCAACTTTGTTGGTGGCCTACCAGTATCTAGTGAAAATGGGAATAGAAACCCCTAAATTCTCTTAAAATGGAATGGCAGTCCTGGGGAAAGATTATGGTAGATTTTTCTAGATATAGAGGACTGTATTTCTATTATTGGACATTGTGCAATTATTGCATAGATAATTCATATCATTATCACATGATTGATTAAAAGTCCATCTTATTTCTTTTATTATTTTTTGTTGGTTTGTTTTATGTGTTCTATACTATCCACACTTCTCAAGGACAGTCTGCGTTTACTGTTGTGGTGGTGATGGTGCATGTGTGTGACATGTAAATATGTTCTTGCAGAGAGCAGAGGCCCGAGGTTGACCTAGGGTACCATTCTACTATTGTTCTGTACCTTCATTACTTGAGACAAGGTCTCTCACTGAATTTGAAGCTCATCAATTTGTCTGGCCTGCCTGGCCAAGGAGCTTCTGACATCTGCCCATCTCTGCTGCTATCCAACAAAGCTGAGGTGACAGGTATGCCCTGCCATGCCCAACTTTTTATTTTGGTCTGGTGACCTGGACTTGTGTTATTGGGCTTGCACGGAAGGCACTTTACAGATAGAGCCAAGGGCACTGTCAGAAGATCAGTCTTAAAGAGCTAAGTTCTTGCTTGAAACATTCCAGTGTTTAAAGCAATGATTCCTAATTTAATCTGTGCAGAGATCACCAGAGCATATTGCTAAAACAGATGATAACTGAGTGGGACTAGGGAGAACCAGGGGTTCACTGCTTCTCAGCCATGGTGTTGGATGGCAGATCACATTTCATGTAGCCAGGGAAGGAGCCTTGCTAGTCACTTCTCTTCTTCATTTTCTTTTAGTTCAACTGCACAGCAGAGATATAGGCCCAATCCTTATAGGACACATGCCATCCAACTAAGGGTAAGACGGTGGGTCCCCCACATCATCTTGTCATTTCTAATCATTGCCCTCACTTCCTGAGTGACATCTCTTTTTCTTATGTTATCTTGTAGCATTTCCTTTCCACAGACAATGGAATATTAATTATTTCAAGTACCATCTACAACACGTCCATTCATCCACCTCACTGGGAAGTTTGTGCTCACATCTGTGAGTGACACTTTACTTATTTCCTTTTTTCAAATCTCTCCCAATATAAATTACATATATTTCAGTTATTGCAGGTGTGTAACCAATCATGGAAAAATGTAGTTGGTTAGCACAAAAATGTTTATTTTGTTCTTGTATCTGAAGTCTGAGAATTGTCCATTTAGAACCAACAGCTCTTTCTTATTGCATTGGAGTTTGGATGAATCAAGTAGCCAACAGGCTGAGGACTGGAATTATCGGAAGGCTTCTTCTCCCATGTGCATGCCACCTGGATGGAGAGGAGTCAACAGCTGGGTCTCCTTGGACATCTGTTTCCATTGCTATGTGGTATCGCCACATGGTCTCGTTATCACAGCTGCTTCAAGTTAGCCAGACTCCAGAAACACAGGTGGAGGAATGAGGGGAAGTTGAGCACAAATGGAAGCATGAGGTCCAGGTGGAAGCCAGCTGGCTGTTTGTGACCTAGGTTTGGAAGTTACTTACATGGCAATGCTTTGTTTTTTCTCCTGTCTGCCAAGTTCCCTTTTTGGGAGCAAGTCATTGGGGATGCTTCATATTTGAGCATGGGAGACTGCCAAAGAGTTTGTAAAATGCTTATTAAAAAATTACGTTGTCCAACTGTTAATTCAGACTGTTGTCTTATTTTTCTTTTTAGCTCATTTACTGTGTGAAATCACAGTCTTCCTCAGGTTAGAGTGCAGGTCCCTAAAGAGGGGCACTTGTCTTCTTCACTGCTCCATCACCATTGACTGCAAAATAACTGAGCAAAGAACAACCGTTCACTAGTCCTTGGTGAGTCAAAATCTTAAATTAATAAGTTTGTTTATTCTGCAGAACTCAGTTCACTTCCCATTTATTTGTGTTACTAATGAATTAGTTAATATATAAAAGTGTGTTAACATAGTGCAGTCCACGTATCACTAAGACTAGGTGATTCTAGACATTGTCACTAATAATAATTAATATTGATGGTGTCTTTAACACACACTATAGACTTCAAGTACATTACCTTTTGAATCTTACTAAGAAATCTCTGAAATGAAACTACTTTGCATCTTTATTTCACAC
>CABHPQ010157557.1:0-24453 GCA_902168405.1 Peromyscus aztecus
AAAGCAAAAACACCCAACAAGCATACAGTCTTGGGGAAGTCATAAAGTGGGATTTGTGATAAAGAGACTAATGCTTCTCTCATACTACCCCTAAGATTTCACACTGAGACCTTAAGGAAGTATATCTGCAAGTATGCAATCTTACATAACAACAATAATTTGTGTGTGTAAAGTTACTAATAAGTTGCTCTAAAAAATAAGAATTCTCATAAAGTCACTAATGTAGTCACATGACCTTTAAAATAGCAATGAACATTCCTTGACTTGTGTTAGAAGTAGAAGGCAGAGGGGGGAGGCAAAGAGAGTCAATCAGGACAGAGACTGATGCTTTCCCTATTCAAAGTATGAGAAGGATTTGAAGACAAAAAGACTAGGGATCTCAGTCCAGTGATCTTGGGGGATTGAAATTTATCTAGGACCCACTGAACCCAAGTAGGTTCCCTAAATGACAGAAACTTTAACTGACAGTTGTGAGGTCCTCAGCAGAAAAACCATCTCAACCACAATGACCCTGGGTTTCCATTTATGAAGACTATGAGATAACTCATGCTATAATGCTATAACAACAATTGGGTGCTATTATCACATAACCTACATAGAAACCAAGGCTCAGAGACTTAACATTTACTAAATACAAACCATCTACAATGTGGTTCAATATCATGGTCATAGGCATGCTGCTGGTGCTCAGATTTATGATCTTGTGTTCATAGCAACAGTTGTTAAGCCAGTGTGTATCAAAATCACCTTGAAGGACTTTGAACATGCAGGTGCCTATGATCCTCAGTTTCCGATTCAGTAAGTCTAGAGCACAGTTTAAAGTATTTTCATGTTTTAATACATCTGTGGTGCGTCTGTTGCTGGTTCTCTGGAAAGCCCACAGAGGAAAACACTGCTTCACAGGATGCTGTTGTTCCTCCTCAGTATATTCTTCATCTTCGTGGAAAAGGCTTGTTATATATGACTTAGAGTTGCAGTGGCAGTTTTTTGGGTGGCAAATGAGTACTCTCATGGTGCCTGGAACCCAAATGCTCTTCTGTGTCTGAGAAACGAAAGGGAAGGACGTAGAGCATCTACCTAAATCGCTTTTAAAAGAACGTTAAAAGAAAATCATTTAATTCTATCTGTGGCAACAATGTTAACCACATACCTGCCTCCATCAGATTGCACTCAAACTCAGCAAGCAATGAGTTTCTGTTTGTCTCCTCTGATGTTTTTAAACCTGGAGCACATATCGAGTCTCTGTTGTCAAGATCTTAGGAATTAAAAAGTCAATGGACAAACAACAGGGAATCTATGTCTCAGAAATTGCCCAAGAGAAATGATTCAAACAAGATATCGGGCCCTACAGGATAATGATAATAAGCAAATAGTTTCACTTGAGAGGACAAATAAGAAGTGGATATGTTTACATGGGCAAAGGCGTTCTATCTATTCTGTACATAAAGATCCCAATACAAGTAATGTTCTATGTCACATCAGGAAGTCTTTTGACTTTCTTTTTATATCGGATGAATTTTCAGTGTCTTTAACAGATTTATTAAAGTGTGGTTTTGTTACCATAAAATTCTGAATTTTGAGTATATGTTGAGCTTCAGCTTAACAGTTTTTTATTATATTTAATGAGTTCTTTTGAAACAGCCCCCTGATAAAGATTCTAATCCTAAGCATCCCGACAAGATCACTTGTAGTTTATAGTTAGTCCACATGCCTATCTTCAGTTCCTAGTTACCTTCTGTAGCTACTGATATGCCTAAACAAAAGTGCATGACATATATTTTTATATCTTGTTTCTGTCATATTCTGACAAAGACAACGTGAGAGTATGAAGACAGAAAAGCACTGGTCATTAACAAGGTTAGATGAGAGAGGGGCTCATAGGTATAGTACAGATTTTTCAGGGTCATGAAACCATTTTGTATGATAGCTGCAATGATAGACATGTGCTATGATAGAGTATCAAAACCCATAGAACGCACAACTCAGGTAAACAGTAGGTGCTCCTGTGTTAGTATGTCCATCCAAAATAACACTTACTTGGATATTGTAGAACATCTCTCCTTGGGAAGGTCATACAGGTGTACAGGCATGTCACAAAAGTGTGTGGGTAGGTCACACAAGCACATGGGTAGGGGGACTGCGGAAAATATTTGAACTATCTGCCTACTTTTGCTATAGTCTAAAAATGATCTAAAAACAAACTCCAGTAAAATAATCAAAATGATGTGGAATGTTGGCATTACTAGTTTTATATTTTAAAAGGATCTCTGTGGGAAATTCTTTGGGATAAGAGAGGAAGAGAAGAATCAGAAAACTTTTTATGTGTAGTTGTGATTGTCCTGATGATAGATAATATGACAGATTGTTTGGCTCAGTGGTTTGTTTGTTTGTTTTTTTTTTCCATCTAGTTTATGCTCAGACTTTTGTGGTAGCTGAAGGGCTATCTCAGAGTCACTTGGAGGGAGAAGGGTTTTTGCCAGAGCCATGTCAAATGGGGACTTCTAAGTCTCATATTTTCCCGACTCTACTTTCTGGATCTGCCATAATATCAAACACTATAAATTTGGAAAATAAAGCTTTTGGCACCAGAAAAATCTAAATGCCAAGTATGTCTCTATCTAATTAACTTTTCTCAATCTCAAATTCCTGGGCATCCTAAAATCTCAGTTATGGCTTTACTATAATCTGAAATCAATATAAAATTTTAAAAATACATATTGCAATGCCCAGGGGCTCATAGTCCTCAACACTGGTTGAATTTTACAGTATAAGAGTTGTTGGTCAATCACGTATATTTTATGACTCTAATTTTGCCTGATCTCTTTTTAAGGCCTTTTAGTACCAAAATACTGCTTGGAAAAAATATTGAAGATTAATAAATACTTATTGATGCTACAATCCCAAACAGAGAAATGATAAATTAAAAATCACCATTTAAATCTTCACTAATAAATTCATAATAGGTAGTTTTAGGCAAAGGCAAAAATGGAAGAAAGCCTTTTTATAGATCTATTTGTCATAACAGTTAGATCTGAAGATTCACTTCATGTCTCTAATTATAAATGAAAGCCACACATTAAACAAAGGGACCATAGAGTTCACACTGCCTTAATTAGGGGTTCACAGGGAGGCTAGGCTTGCCCATGCTCGCTCCATTTTCATTACTACGTGCTGACATTCTCCTATAACCTCACTGTAGGTGAGTTTTCTTCCCAGTCATGTACTTTGTGACAGGTTAGCAACAATTCCAACTTCATGCTCCATTTTCTCTGCCTCCTGAGGCAATTTCCTATCCATGCACTTTGTTATTGTCTCTCCGACCTGTGAGGTACTTCATGATGGGAGCTGCACTTTGAATATCAACACTTCAATTGCTCTCCTGGCTGAATACTACCCATGTCACTTGCAAGGGAGGATTTTAAAATATAGGTCATCTTCTTACATTAAATAGCTGGTCAAGACTATGGACTGAGTTGTTTCAAAAATAAATCTCTTCACACCTCTAGGCTTTCACCATCATGGAACTAAAGGTCCTCTGATCAGGCTTCTGATCATCTCCCGAGTCTTCCCTTCCACTACTGCCTCGTTAGATGTGATGGGAAATGTTGAACTGTGTGATATTCCCTAAATTGATTATGGCATTTATACTGCTACATCCTTCTGCAGGAGCCATTTTTTTTCTACTTCTAAGATTCTAGCCTGTTCTGTGCTCTGTAGTGCTTAAACAAATGCTGCCTGTCTCGATTCTGTTTGAGTCTCACTTCTGTTGAGTGGTCTTTGTGGTTCATTGCATTCCACCACCTGACCCTCAGCTGTCTTAGAATTCTCTTACTTATTTACAGCTCCCTGGTTATGACTCAGTTATACAGTGCAGCTCACTGGGTCAAGTGTTTTTTTTTTTTTCAATCTTAATGCATTTTGCAATTTGACAATGAACTCCTGTGTCCATGTCTAATCTCCATGCATCTCCAACACATCTGTGCTTGGAGCCCAGTCAAGATACTAAGTGCTTATTTCAGTGATTGGCATATTAGAAGGAGGCAAAGAAAATACTGTTCTTATCATAGATTTCACCTTGTCCTAAGTATTATATTAGCATAGGTTGAGCATAAACAGTTATTACTGAGTCTTTCCCTTAGATCTTTAGAATCCAGAGGGAATAAGATATGAAAAAATAATCATGGAAATTATTTTTAAGAAAAGGTCTTAATATATGTTGAAGCATGAGTACTAAGAGAAGCCAAAGGGCTGAGAATGCATCTCAGTCAGTAGAGTGTCGCAACACCCTCCAGCCACGAGTTTGATCCCTAGAACCACATAAACTAGATGCAGTGGTGTTGTCTGTAGGCCAAGCCCTTGGGAGTAGAGGCAAGAAGATCAGAAGTTCAAGGCTACCCTCAGCTATATAGCAAGTTCCAAGCCAGCCAGGGATAGAGAACAAAAATAGAGAAAGAGAGATAGGAAGAGAGAGAGTTACCAAATAGCCAAACAAGCCATACATTTTTTTCCTGTGATGTTCGAGAACAAACCCAGAGTCTTGCACTTGCTAGACAAGCACTGTACCACTCAGCAAATTCTAGCCCTCAAAGCATTGTGAATGCCGTTAGTGCAGGCTGTCACATAGGCTCTCAGAAACAAATCAAATTAATGTTTTTACAGGGCAGTGGATGGTATGAAGAGCTAGACAAGCTTGGAGTTGAAATCCTCATTAAAGGATGAGTGTTGCAAATCTGAAATCCAAAACCCAAGTGTTGTAGCATCTGACATTTCGGAGTGGTGACCGGACACTGAAATAGTTTCCGATTTTGTGGCATTTGAGATTTCAAAGTCTGACATCATGAATTCTCAAATAATAAAAATTGTGCAAAGATTCCAAACCTGGAACTTCCAAAGCTATAAACTCTCCTAGCTCAAGCATTTCAGGAGTATTTAACATGCACCATTAGTAGCAATTATAGTTAAGTGAATTCCAATAATTATTACTCTTTAACAAAGTACTAACTGCTTACTACACACTAAGGTTTCTACACGGTCCCTCTTATTTTTCACACTGAACTAAGGAATGAGTTCCGTTTTAATCATTCTTTGAAGAAGATACTAAGTTGTGGAATATTCCTTTATACTGTGTGAATATATATTGCTGTTATTGGTTTAATAAGGAAGCTGACTGGTCAACAGCTGGACAGGAGAAGATTAGGTGCAAGACTCAAACTGAGAATGCTGGGAAAAAGAAGGGCAGAGTCAGAGGGGAGCTGAGAGAGATGTAGAAAGAAGATGAACATCCTGTGTTGAAAAAAGGTACCGCCATGTGGCAGAGGGTAAGTATGAATTATGGGTTAATTTAAAATGTAAGAGTTGGCTACTAACAAGCTTGAGCTATTGGCCGAGCATTTATAATTAATATTCAGCCTCTGTGTGGTTACTTGGCAACAACTTGCAGGACAAAACTTCTGCCTACACTAAGTCACCAGAGGACAGTATCAAATTGTGCTTAGAATATACATGTGAAAATAAGCATGAGATAGAACACAAACCTTTTTTCTAAATAATGTTTTTATTGATTCTTTGAGAATTTCATACAATGTACTTTGAACAAAGTGGGTCCACTTCCCCCAACTCCTCCCATGTCCAACCTTTTCACCCTTCCTATCTACCCCATTACATCCAGTTTATGTTGCTTAACTAGTTTTGGGAGCGGGACTTGTTTTAGCATGTGGTTAACTTACCAGGTATTCTCACCATTAAAGAAAACTGATTCTCCCTCTCCTATCAGGTATCAAATGCCAACAGCACCTTAGCTGTGTGCTAAGGAATCATATGTGCACTGCTCTCTCTCTACTGACTTGAGCTTGCCCATATTTTGTGCATGCTGTCACAACCACTGTGAGTTCATGTGTACGACTGCCCTGCTGGGTGAGGAGATCATTATTTTCTTCATGCTATCTACCTATTCTGGCTCTTTCAGTTTTTTCTTCCTTCTCTTCCATGAAGATTCCAAAGCCTTAAAGGAATTGTATATGCCCTCTCTAGGACTGAGTACTCCACAGTCTGCTATATTCTGCATGCTGACAGTTATTTTCTTTGTTAATTGCCAACTACTGTGATAAGAAACATCACTGGGGATTGTGATTCACCTTTTTAGTATTAAAAGAACTGCCCAAATTATCATGACACAAAGACGACCCTTTTGTAATCTTACAGAAATTGAGCAGGAAGAGAAACGTAGTCTAGAGTGAGGGAATGTTCGTGGAGGTGAAGGGCTTACTGTATTTTGGGAAGGTACAAGAAGTGTGGTGCTGCTGAGGAGTACAGAAACCACCAGAAGTGAAAGGAGAAAAAGAATTGTGTGTGTACCAATTCCAACCCTGTGCAATCTTTAGCTATACAAGGGACAGCCCTTGCACTTCCAAAGGTATCAGAATGTAATGGGTAGCACTGAAGAGAATAACTATTGGCTTTCCTCTTTAGAAAGTACTATAATGTTCAGAAGCATTGGGAGAATGACAAAGTACCTAGATCCTTCATCCTCCTCTTTTGCTGAGGCTAAAAGGCGAGAATAAATATCAGCTGGGAGAAAAGATCAATGAAGGCCTTGCCTGCAATAACAGATGGACAGTCCCGGGCCAAGGGAAACTATAAATGCTACAGAACCTCATTCGTCATCCTTTGAACTGAAGGTCTCCTCTGACCAGAGCATTAAAGATCAACTGTAGCTCTTCCCTTGAGCACAGGTGTTTACTTTACTTATCGCCCTGCCCAGCGAGCTAGCAGGGCACTGAATGCCTGTCTGCAAACACAGTGCAGGCTTTCCCTGAGGGCTAATCCATGAACTTCATAAAAGTTACATTTATCTATCTAGACCCATGAAGTTCACATTATCCACAGTAGGGCATTTACTTCTCCTTCTTCCATTAGCAATAACATCAAGTATAGTGAGCTGGCCAGGACCAAGGTGCTCAGAACACACTTCTCATTGTTTCCCTGCCTTTCACTAGTGATGGATGGAAGGGACTGAATTTTTCATCCAGAGCTATTGCACTCCTTTAGATTGTGCTGTAAGATGACAGGGCTTCTGCCACTGCAGTTTCTTGAGCATGATGAAGTGAGGTCATTTCCAGCTGAGTCCTGGATCCCCTTGGAGTCCATCGTGCAGAGAGAGTGATTCATAGATAGTAGCAATGAGCATGGGAAGTTTCGATTCTATGCTTATAATCCTGCGTGTGCTCTTCTAAAATAGAGAATGATCTCTTCCATAAATAGCTAATGGTATACTCGGCCGTGGCGACCCAAGTCTTGAAGACTGAGGACCTCAATCATAATTTTCACAAAAATAATAGCGTTGGTTCTTGTGATGGCAAATGTTCACTGTCAGCTTGTCTTGTGCTTAAAATCACCTACGTCATGTAACGTAAGATAACATAAACATGCATGCTGTGGGATGTTCTGTATGGCAAATGTGTTGCTAATAAAACACTGATTGGCAGTGGCTAGGCAGGAAGTATAGGCGGGGCTAACAGAGAGAATAAAAAGAACAGGAAGGCGGAGGGAGTCACTGCCTGCCAGCCACCACCAGGACAAGCAGCATGTGAAGATGCTGGTAAGCCACAAGCCACATGGCAAGGTATAGATTTATAGAAATGGATTAATTTAAGATATAAGGACAGTTAGCAAGAAGCAAGCCTGCCACGGCCATACAGTTTGTAAGCAATATAAGTCTCTGTGTTTACTTGGTTGGGTCTGAGTGGTTGTGGGACTGGCAGGTGAGAGAGATTTATCCTGACTGTGGGCCAGGCAGGAAAACTTTAGCTACACATGCACTTACATGGAAGGGAAGACTTACCCCAAGTGTGGGCTGAGTATCCTGGGTGAATAAGAGTGACAAAAGTAACAGTAAAGCCCACGGGTATCAGCATGCAGTGCGTTACTGCTGAGCCCTTGTGAACACAGTCAGATAAGCTGTCTCGGGCACTCTCCCATCATGAAGGTCTGATTCCCAAGCCATGATCTCAAAACAGTCTTCTCCTGTAAGCTGATTTTGTTAGATGTTTTATCACCAAAACAGGAAAAATCACTAACTCAAGATTCGATCTTTAAGTTGCTTAACTTTTATAAGTTTTGTTGTTGTTGTTGTTGTTTTGTTTGTTTGTTTGTTTGTTTCGAGACAGGTTTTCTCTGTGTAGTTTTGAGCCTGTCCTGGATCTCGCTCTGTAGACCAGGCTGGCCTCGAACTCACAGAGATCCGCCTGCCTCTGCCTCCCGAGTGTAGGATTAAAAGCGTGCGCCACTACCGCTCGACTAACTTTTGTAAGTTCTATCATGAGAACAGTTATAAGGTTGTAAGATGTTCATTCTCTGTGTTGTAGATGCGCTACAGTAAAAGCATCATGCTCAATGTGAAGTGCTGAGGAGCTGCCAGTACAGCTGGCTGCCATTCTGACATGCTCCAGCTTCTAAACAAATTCTACCCTGCTTTCTCCCTCTTAATTGGCTCAGCCGTCACATAAGATGATTTCAGTAAGCACAGCTTATTTTGCTTTGCCATTTTTATGACTTATTTTATTTTTTAAGATTATGATTATAATTACATCATTCCCTTTTCCCTTTCTTTCCTCCAACCCAACCCATATAGCCTTCCTTGTTCTTTCAAATTCATGGGCTCTGTTTTCATTGATTGTTGTTACATGCGCTATATGTATGTAGACAAATCTTAAAGGGTCTTATTAATAAAAACAAACCTGGAGCCAGGTATTGGGGTGAATGCTGAAAGATCAGAGAGACAGAACAGGCCACTGTGGCTGGAGAGTTTTCTCTCTGGGTCCCACCAAGCCCCGGCAGTCCGACAGCCCACTTATATAATAAACACACAGACGCTTATATTATTTAAACTGTTTGGCCTAATGGCTCAGGCTTCTTTTTAACTGTTCTTATATCTTAAATTAACCCATTTCTATAAATCTATACCTTGCCACATGGCTCATGGCTTACCAGCATCTTCACATGCTGCTTGTCATGGTGGCAGCTGGCAGTGTCTCTCCCACTCAGCCTTCCACTTCCCAGAATTCTTCTCCTCCTTGTCCTGCTTATACTTCCTCCTGCCTGGCTACTGGCCAGTCAGTGTTTTATTTATTAACCAATCAGAGCAACACATTTGACATACAGAACATCCCACAGCAGGCCACAGCTAACCTTACCTTGCCAATTCCTCAGCTGATCCTGTTTCCTCCAACAGGAAGCCTCTGTGTCCTCATTCGAATGGATCTCAGCTGAACTGCTGCTAAAAGCCTAAAAGCTTAACCAGGCCATGCATATGCATATACATATACATTCCTAAATACATAAGTACAACCTATTTAGTCTATATAATGTTACTTGTATGTATGTTTTCAGGGCTGACCATTTAATCAGTTTCTGTGCCCATCCCTGGAGAGGACTGTTTCTCTCATGCTCAACATTCCTTAGTTGCTTGTGACTCTTTGTATAGGATTAAGGTCCTGTAGTCATTCTTTCCTCCACTTTGGTCTGTCTATTGTTGTTTTTCTTTTTTACCTCCTGTTTAGGCAGTCTTGTTGGTGAGATTTTTATGAGTGTAGTTTCTGACATTATCGAGACACAATCGCAGAGCAAAGGCTCTGATCCTTTGGCTCACACAATCTTTCTATCCCCTCTTCTGCAACATTCCCTGAGCCTTAGGTGCAGAAGTGTTTTGTAGATGTATGCATCATGACTGGGCTCCACAATGCTGCATTTTGATTGGTTTTGCATTCAATGGTTTTCGGTAATGGTCTCCATTTTTTGCAAAGAAAAGTTTCCTTGATTTTGGCTGAGGACTACTTATCTGAGGATAAGGATTTAGAATGTAGTTAGGGATTATGTTGGTTTAGGGAAGTAACGATTGTAGGGTCTCCTCCAAGATCCATGACTTTGTTAGGCCTGGGTATTTGGCTAGGTTTCCGTTACTAGGCATTGTCTCCTCTGTTGAATGGGTTTTAAGCCCAATTAGAGAGCTGTTGGGTATCACCAAGGTTGTGTGCCACTGCTGCTGGCTTAGGGTTATCATGCCATGCTGGCCATTGACTTGATTCATAGGCATCATAGCTGGGTTTTCTCCCTTCTTTGGTAGCTTGCATAGTGCCTTCTAATATAATGAAAGCTAGTCCTCAGGGAGGAGGAATTCAGGTCAGATCCAGCTAGGGGGCCATGATTTTCATTTCAGGCCTCGCAGAACATGCCATAGCAGGCAAATACAGGGCTTTATGTGGGAATTATCTTTACATTTTTTATGATTATTATTTTATTTTATATGTATGGTTATCTTGTCTGCATATCTATGTACCCAGTGAATGCAGTCCTTGAAGAGGCCAGGGAAGGGTACCAGATCCTGTGGAACTGGAGTTACAGGAAATTATGAACGACCATGTGTATGCTGAGACTTGAACCCTGGTTGTCTGGTAAAATAGCCTCTGGTCTTAGCTGCTGAGTCATCTCTTCATATCCTATACATACTTTCTTTTGTTTTGTTTTGTTTTTGTTTTTCTTTTTTTTTTTTTTTAAGATTTATTTATTTATTATGTATACAGCATGTATGACCAGAAGAGGGCACTAGATCTCATTACAAATGGTTGTGAGCCACCATGTGGTTGCTGGGAATTGAACTCAGGACCTCTGGAAGAGCAGTCAGTGCTCTTAACCTCTAAGCCATTTCTCCAGCCCTTGTTTTTGTTTTTCAAGACGGGGTTTCTCTGTGTAACAGCTCTGGCTGTTCTGGCACTTGCTTTGTAGCCCAGGCTGGCCTCAAACTCACAGAGATCCACTTGCCTCTGCCTCCTGAGTCCTGGGATTAAAGGCATATGCCACCACCACCTGGGAATGTACACGATTTTTAAAGGAAATATTTCCAGAAGCAATTACCAGGAACTGTAAAATTCAGGCCTAGGAAAAAGGGAACAAAGTGGGAATGTGATTTTGGACCAAGTTCTGAGAAGAGCACTTTTACCCTAAAGGCATATATTAAACCTCAAATAGTAAGAAATGAGATTTTAACATTTCATTCTCATATTCAGTTGAGGCCATACTTTTGACCTGTACATTTCTATTGCACAGATGTAAATATTAGTAGAATATATAGTTAGAGCAATATTTCTTGAGCTGGAAGCTATAAATGAGCATGTGCTAAGTGTGCTCAAGATTTTAGAGTTGATCTGCAGAGCTACCACCAGGAAACACACACACACCACCACCACCACCACCACCGCCACCACCACCACCACCACCGCCACCACCACCACCACCACCTATGGAAGAATCTTGTTTGCTGTTCCTTGTCATGGAGATTGCTGTGATAAAAGGGCTCACAAAGCAGGATACACTGATATAAACATCGTTCTGTTTTTTGTTTGGTGTTCTGAACCTTCTGTATAAACTTGAGTCATGGGTTCAGTATCTGCCCACTGGGAGCTATGGTACTTACCTCTCTAATTCTGATGGCATCTCATTTGTCTCATTCCCTAAGCCTTGGTTGTGAGTCAGCTGTCCTCCCTTCTCTTACCTGAGGAAAGTTATTCCTCAGAGTAGATGAGTGATGAACAAAAGCAGACAGGGATTTCTTGTGAACCCAGATAAACAATGGCAAAAGGAAAAGTCAAAGGATGGCCCTAAGGACAACAGGCCAAGTCACCTGTCACTAGCCAGCTCATCAGAAGTCTATCAAGTAGAATTTGTAGCAAAACTTCATGGCATGTATTGACATTACATCCATTTTATAAATAATCACACAGAAGAATAAAATCCGACGCAAAGTCAGGCTGTGTATTTCATAGCACACAGTCGCTCACTCCGATGAATGCAGCAGAATTGTGGCAAGCCGGTCTTCAGATCTTAGCACTTGAAGAGAAACCCTACTATTATTTTCCTGGTGATCACACACATCTACTGCCAAATAGATGAAAATGAAGGTTTTCACTGTGAGTTCAGCATTTCCTCCCCTCCCTCCTCTCTTTCCTTTCTTCTTTATTCACCCTCCTCTCTTTTCCTCCCCCCATTTCCTTCTTCCATATTTTCTTTCTTTTTTCTTTTCCCCTCCCACACAAACATTGGTTTCCTGAATCTACAAAGTATCTGACAAAAACAGACCTCCATTTCAGACCTTCCATTTCCTCGAGGGAGCAAAGTAACAGGCGACAAGTACCGTGTGGAAATCCAGGACTTTAGCAGTAACATGTGACCTAGATGTCAGGCTAATCTAGGTCTGAATCCCGTCACCTGTCTGCCATAGTCACATGACTTTCATTGAGTTATTTGAACCTGAACTTAACAACAGTGCCTATGCACGAGGCTGTTAAACACGGGAAGCCATACAATCAATCCATGCCAAATGTTTATAGCTATGAGGTAAGAGATTACTAGTAATGGATATCACAAAGTCTTCTTCCTCAGTGACATGACAGTGGTGGAGAGTCATTACCAGTCTGCCCTTTAGAGAAGTTTTAGAAAGCACTGGGGAAACTCAGCCTGAATAATAAAACTGAGGAGTAAAACTGGAGCAGCAAAGCAGTGGGTTCATTACAGTAACAGCATGGTGTTCCTGAAACTCTAAGCAGGGAACCCTAGATTGTACTCAGTGCTAACTGCGCATATTACGGGAATTACATTACAATTAGGTTGCCACTGTAGCTAATGTCTCCAGTCTCTGTGCTGGGTACCTAGTCAGTTCAGCTCTTGACTGATTTCTATGGTAGCCTGCACAAGCTCAATGGAATAAGAAAAGCACACTTTAGAGAATTAAAGTGTTTGTTATGCCAGAAATTAAAACATTTGTTTCTTTTTTTAAAAAAAGAGACAGAAAGAGAGATTCTTTAACTGGGTCTTTATCCAATGTTGCCCTTCAAGAAAATGTTGGGAGGATTAGGAGATAAAGAGCCCTACTTAAACTATCATTTATAAAGTTGGGAGTGGTGGCACATACCATCAATCCCAACACAGGCAGATGGACTTCTGAGTTTGAGGCCAGCCTAGTCTGCATAGTGAGTTCCAGAACAGCCAGAGCTATGTTTAGAGACCCTGTCTTAAAAAACCAAAGCAAACAAACAAAACAAAACAAAGCCATCATTTATAAATCAATTTAAGTGTGAGTAAATAAAATCCACCCATTTGTATAAGGGAAGAGCACGTCCTATCTGCTCCTAAAGGGACTATTTAAGGCAGGCATAGATTCTGAAGTACTGAAATCAAGTACAGTATAATCAGAATTAACTCTTCCCCTTACCCAAGGATCTACTGTAGGATCAGTAATTTAACACTGTGTTCTAAAGTGATTTCTTTAAATGGTGCTGGTTAGTTAAAGGAAAAAAAAAACCAAACTTTTGAGACAAATATTTCCTATATCTAATTGCAACCAAACTTGAAAGGCTTCCTTCTTGATACATTATTAACTCATACATTAAACAGTTCTACCAAAATAACCAACTTGCTAGCTAGCATGTTCTGGATTTCATCTTCTTGCAGCTTTGGCCTTTGATTTTTCTGTTCCTACTGTATCTGGCATGTGACATCAGCTTACATCCCCAACTCCATTGCCAGAAGTGTACTGTCAGCAAGAATGTTAGATGCCTTCAACCTTCTTCCTTCCACCTTCTTTTCGCCTGACCTTTTAATGATAGAGCTCCCCAGGGCTCAATTAGAACTCTCTTAATTCTATCCTCCTTGCCTAGACAATTTCATTCCTTCTCTAAGGCAAATTACCATCTATTTGACGACTCAAAATTTATGTGTTCAATCCAGACATCTCTTTTAACTGTAGAGTCCTACATGTGGCTATTGGTTCGGTGATACTATTTGAATATCTCCAAAATATTTCAAAGTCAGTGTGTAACCAATGGAAATCGCAGAGGATCCCATACATGAAACCAGATGACCAACAGTGGTCTTTAAAGTTTAAAAAAATCCTGCTTCCATTCATCTATTGTCCTATAAAACGTGAGTGGTTTTTGATCACTCTTTTTGTATCTAACTCTTCTTGGGTGAACCTCTAGCGTATTTCACAATGTCAGTGTCATTTCTCTATTAACACTACTCAATTACAATTGACCATTATATCTTGTTTTAAACATTTATTCTTCTGACCATATTGCTTCCAACTTTATAGTGTTGGTTTATTTTGCATAGAGTGGACAATATTTGTAAATGCATTTCTGAACTTGTGGCTTTGAGATTAAAAAAAAAAAAACTTTGAACACCTTTTCATTGCACTTCTGGTATGGTGCAACATCCAAGTTGGCTTTACAAACTGCATAATCAAACTATGTCAGCTTCTCTGGGCATGCTTCGTGGACACTCTTCTTCTTGACTATGACACCATCTCCAGATTCTAATTATCTCTAAAGGCCTGAGATCTCTCTAAAAGTGTGAGATAATCTGTGTCCCCTCCCCTCTCTGTGCATCAAATATTATTATTCTCCTAGGATCATCTTAAATGTTGCTTCTTCAGAGAAGTCAGATCTGGACCAATTGAGAACGCCTTATTAATTCAAGGGCATTTTGTGCTCCATCTTTATAAAGCATATTTTTATAAATTGTTCTTCAAAATAATTATTTAAAATTCTATCTTGGTCATTAGCTATAGAGTTTATGAAAGGCAAACTTTACATTAACCTATTTTCCATTCTTAGATGTCAAGACAAAATACATTTTATCTCTATCCCTTATAGGCCTACTTTTGTCTCACACACATTTATATTCAGATTTTAACCTCCAGTACTTCAGGATATTGGCTTATTTGGAAATGACATCACTATAGATTTAATTAGTTAAGATGATGAGGTCATACTTGACTAAGGTGGTTCCTAATCCAACATGATTCATGTCCTTAAAGGAAGACAAGAGAAGCTAAGAGGGGAGTTTGCATGAAGGGAGAGACAGATTGGGGTGATCTAGCTAAGAGTTGAGAAGCAGAAAGACAGAAGGCCACTTCCAGAGAAAGGAGGAAGGTGTTTACCCAAGTTTCAGTGGGAGCAAGGAACCATTAACCTTTGATTTTTGACTCTCCATCTTCCACAACTGTGAGAATAACTGCCTTTTACTTAAGTGATGGAGATTGCAGAGTGTTTTGTTACAGCATCCTAGGAAACCAATACAGCTTCTATCCATGTCCTCATGCCTTCTTCTAATGTGCAGTGTATCATTCCACTCTGGGGACTCAGTACCTAGCATTGCTTGGAACATATTGTATACTTTGATAATAAATAATAGTAACAACACTATTATTACATATACTGTATAGACATAGAACCTATCAGTCTTAATGCAAACAAGTAGTTGACATCAAAAAGTCACCTGATCCCCAAAACTTGCTTTTATGTCTTTAAGAAAACTTTAGATTCCAATACTTAAAGCAGTGGGATACATCATAGCCCCCAAAACAGAGTCAACAGACATGTCTACAAGTGAATTAGCAAACTATAGTTTCTGCAATCAAGGGTATTTACAAACTGCATAATCAAACTATGTCAGCTTCTCTGGGCATGCTTCGTGGACACTCTTATTCTTGACTATGACACCATCTCCAGATTCTAATTATCTCTAAAGGCCTGAGATCTCTCTAAAAGTGTGAGATACTCTGTCTCCCCTCCCCTCTCTGTGCATCAAATATTATTATTCTCCTAGGATCATCTTAAATGTTGCTTCTTCAGACTATTGAATAATAAATACTTAATTGATACACAAATAATATCTACCAATCTCAAATGTATTACTATAAGTGAAAGAAAATAGACTCAAAAAGTTGATACCGTCCATGAACTCCTAGACATGACATTCTAGAAAAGGCAAAGCTGGAAGAATAAAGAATAGGGAGGTGTTATTGTAGCTTTCAGTGGAAACAGCATTTGAACATGAAGGTTTAACACAATAAAATTCCTTGGACATTCTTTGGGTTTTTGACTTTTTTTCTTTGTTTTGTTTTCATTTTATGTTTTTTTTTGGCATTCTGGTTGTAGATTTGGTTTGGGGAAGTAATTGCTTGGTCTATAGAACTTAAAAGACAATTTAAAATTTTAATTTTAATAGAAAGAAAGAACATAGCACCAAATTAAATGTGTAGACAAAATAATTTCTAAAAATAAAAGAATCTGTGTATCTTATGTTGTTTCTCTTTTTCAGGAGAAAATGACTCAGTTTTTTAAACACCCTCTATAATTTTTGAAGATGTCAATCAGAACTATATCCATGGTAAAATAAAAGTCTGCTTTGTGGACATGGTTTCTCCCCTCATCTATCACTACATACTTAACAAAGAAGACCATTTTGGTTGGATTTGTTTAAATGCTTAAGGCCTCTTTCATTCCTCATAGCTAATCCCAAACTAGCCCTGAGCAACAGCAGCTGACAGTCATTGCTTTAGAATAGTGACTTCCCGGTCTGCAGCCTCAGCAAAGTGAATGGATGGTTCCAGTCTAGTTTCTAATGAACAGGTGTCCACAAATCAAGGACTGTGCTAATTTTCATCCTGTTGTCAGATTTAGTGGATCCCTAAGAGAGAAAGAGCTCCAGAGGCTAAAAGAGCCCACAGGGTGGTGTTGGCTTGAACCATTTAAAATGCATGGTGCTTCTCGTCTCATTGGCTGTCCACAGGCCTTGAGTCATGGTGGGTGGTTGGCCAGGATTGATGGGGTGGCTAGTAATGCAACCCCTATTTCCAGTCTGTCTATTGCCCTGTCAGCAAATGCACTTCAGGACCGTTGTGCCAGCAAACACAAAGAAAGCAGTTTGGGAGCAAGCTTTCTTGTTTAATATCCATAAAAATTTCAAATTCTGGCTCTAATTTTTCTGCCAGACAATCTGGTGGCATATAGTTTTCCTGTAATGGACTGGAGCTAACAAATCTTCTTAATTATTCTGGAGTGAACTGATATTATCCCATGCAATAACCAGACTTGGCTTCTTCTAAATCATCTTTCCTTTTAATATAGTTTGATAGATGCAATTAATGATTTTCCACTCTCACTAAGGAAAACAGACTGTATCTCAAGAATTCTAGGGTGACATTATCTTACTTTGGTCACCATGACCTAATATTTAGTTATTAGCTTAGCAAGAAGATTAACTCAGTTCTCTCACTGTCTCTATGTTTGTAAGATTTAGGAAGCTAATTCTTACTAAGAAAATCAAAATAAAAAAGTAAAACTAATATAAGATTGCAGTATAACAAAAAACAAAATAACTTAAAAATATTCAGTTGAAATTATCTTGATGATTTCTTGCTTCCCATGGCATTTGGAACACTGTCCTTTCCACGTGGTAAAGAGAGGCAGTAGACTCTCTTCCATGATGTAAATGTAATTTAGTGAGAAGTATAAAAATCAATAGCACCTGTAACCAATGTCTTCAATATATATATTGCATTGCTTGTTTCCAGTTTTAAAGACAGTTCTGTGCTGTGGTGGGTGTATTGTATTTTGCTTGAATTAATGCACGATCTTCAGATAAGTAGCTCTTTCTAAACCACTGGAAAAGAGCAAACCCTTGGAGGTAAATACTAGAAATCTCCTGAAAAGCCTGTGTGTTCCCATACTCAGTTTCCAACAGAAAGGTAAATAACAAAGCACAAGAAAGGAATGTGGGCAGTTGAGAGGGGCTCCTTATTAAGTTGGACATAGACACAGTCATTATTCCTCACTTGAACCTTGGAAGCTCAGCTTTTGCTAGGTGACTATAAAAGCATACATGGTGCTGGAAGAAATACACAATAATACTTATTCACAATATTTAAGGTCTTACCTTGTACATGCACAGCAAAAAGAAGGAAGGATAAGACTGGTTAGCAGATCTGAACAGAGAATGAAACAACACAGCCCCTGCAGCTGGGCCGATCACGGTAGAGTTACGAAGCAGACATCTCCAAATGGGAAGTGAACTTCATGGGCTGCTGTAATTGAAAATGACAAGATCTGGAGTGATCATCATAAGTTTGATGATAAAGTTCTTTCTAAACCCTGATATGCTTATCTGCACAATTTTCTAGTACAGCAGCTAGATCAGACTTCTCTTGGAAATGCTCTGCTGCTTGATTCTCCTTACTTGTTTCTTTGAAAAGAGAACAGCCTCCACTTCCCATGCTGTCTTTTTCTAGCACTGTGTAATGCAACTCTTAGAGATGACTGTTAAGTTCCAATTATACTTTAGTTCTACTTTCCTGAGATAACAATGATTACTCTTTGCTAGGCATGTTGTAGATCTGCTTGTATGAATGGTTTCTCTTATTCAATTTGTATATATATTTTCTACTATATATAACTATTTAATTTGCAAAAACAATTCCTTTACTGATTCAAAAACAATGACACTAGTCTGTCCTTGACAATGTGTTCTCTCTAGGTGTTGTGTGTATGTTTTTGTTACATTTATAGGGATGTTAAGCAAATTATAATTATTTTTAATATAAAATCATTGTGGAGATTTATCTGTTTTGTTTTACTTTATTGATCTGAAAGACTTGCTATTTTTAGAATATATAAAGAAAATTTAAAGAATAATAGTACAGAACAAATTGATTTGAGGAAAAATTTGAATGTTGAGCCAGTAAATAGCCATTGTGGAAAAAGATATATATTTCTACTATTATTCTTTAAATGTTTACATGTAATTTTCTTTTGAATTTCAACTTACATTTTCTTAAAGTTAAACAGAAAGCAAAACTAACATTATTTGTTTGAATATGGCTGTTCTAAACAAAATCCACTTAAAAAACGAAGTCTTGGCACATGGGAGACAGCTTGGTCAGTAGAGTATTTATCACATAGCTGTGAGAGCCCAAGTTTGGTTCTCAATATCCAGATAACAGGGCACTGAAAAGGCAGAGAGGATGATGGGGAGTAGGGGAGTTCCTATGAAACTAACCTAGCTGAAGCAGCATCTCCAGGTTTAGTTAGAAACACTGTCTCAAAAAGTAGGTTGGAGAAACTGAAAGACACTTGATATCAACCTGTGTCCTCCATGAGCACAGGGGATACCAGTTCACATGTATGTACACCAGAGAGAGAGAGAGAGAGAGTTTCCAGAGTAAAGCAAAACAATCTCTTTTCTTCTTGCTTTTAAAGTCAACAGTAAAACTCTCTAGTATCCCTCTTAACCATGAACACAGCCTCTGACCACTTGTATATAAATTCTCCAATGAAAAACAGAGCTAAAATAAATGACAATAATAAAAATGTATTCGGAGAGAATGTGCGTGGTGTTTAAAAGTACAGAAGGAAATGGTAGGTAGAAAATCTAGCAATTAGCATCATCAGAGGGTTCAGAATTTTAATTCAGACATCATTCAAGAAGTAAACAGTAATAGTGAAAATTTTTAACATCATCTTAAAAGCTTTTGGAAATTAACAGTAAAATGAAATAATTTTTAATGTATTTAAATAATAGTTCAGGAAGTAAGGGTGATAGTTGGACAAACAGTAAAAAAAACCACAAATAACTTAAAATTAGTTAAAGAAATTAAATATCTATCTGATAAAACATCAGAGTCCATCCTCTTTCTTTTCTCTTTCCACAATTCCTATAAAAGAATTGGATGTGTGAAAATGTTGCTAGAGTTAGGACACATTGTTTTTATATTAAAAGTTCTCACCATGACAGGAATACTGAATGATAAAATAACCCCACAACAAGTTATGCCACCACCACTCAAGGTAAGGAACTTCAAAAGCTTAGAAAGTGATTCTAGAGGACTGGTTTAAAAAAAAAAAAAAAAAAAAAAAAAAACCCTGAATACCAGATTATCATGAAGCAATGTTTTCAAAATGCTAAAGGTAGGATTTTGATTTTCAAATTAGACTTCAGTGCTTAGACAAACTGCTAATCCATGGAATGGAGAAGTGAGGAGTCTTTGACATGTGCAAAGCCTCCAAATACAATTGCATCTTACAAACTATTTCTCAAACAAAACAAGGAGGGGATTTAGCAAGCAGCAGGGAAAAGATCTGCAAATGAAGGCTTCAGTACATGAGAAAAGAAAAGCAAGTGTTTAAGAGGGGGAGATGTGTTTCCAGGGAGATGTAAGCAGGACAAGAGATAAGTCTTGGGACCAGGATGGAGATCAGTTGGTAGAGTACTGTTGCAAGATATTTGATCACACGTTGTGAAAACGTGTTGCTGTTTTACCTGCCTAGGCACCTTCTGATTGGGTTAATAAAGAGCTGAAGGGTCAGTAGCTAGGCAGGAGAGGATAGACAGGATTTCTGAGGAGAGAGAGGAACGCTGGGAAGAAGAGAGGTGGGATTCTCCAGCAAGACACAGGGAAGTCAGACACACAGAATGGAGGGAAATAACGAGCCACATGGCAGAATGTAGATTAACATAAACAGGTTAATTTAAGGTATAAGAGCTAGTTGGGAACAAACTTAAGCTAGAGACAAGCTTTCATAATTAAAAAGAAGTCCCTATGTCACTATTTGGGAGCTGAGCTGGCAGTCCAAAGAAAGACTGGCTACAGAGTTCTCACTTAGTGTGCAGGAAGCCCTATGTTTTATCCCCTGTACCATACAAAACCAGCATGGTGCTGGATGCCTGTAATCGAAGCACCTAAAAGATGGAGGCAGAAGTATCAAAAGTTCAGTGTCATCCTCAAGGTTAAAATCCAACTTGGGCTTCAAGAGCCCCTGTTTTAAAAGCATACTAAATAAATAAATACAACAAATAAGAGAATCCTTAGAATAGAAGCAGCAGAGGACACTAAGAAGGGTGGTTAGGGATGGAGAGCAGATGTGACCTGGAGACTGGACATTCCTTAAATTACCTGAAAATTCTTTCATGCACATTCAAACACCTTATGCAGGAGTTTGGAATGAACGGCCTATAAATACAAATCAGATTACACATATTTGAAAGAGGTGACGTCATTATGTGCACGTGAGCATACTAGAATCTCTTTATGACCACTATATGAATATTGCTCTGTAAAGAGGACCAGAAACTGCTTATTATTTAATTCATAATAAAATTTTAGTGGGAGCACATGTACGAACACAAAGTATTCGCTCTTCTTATTAGGAAGTTGATCGTATCTGAAATTGATGGGATGGAAAACAGCAACATAAATACACGTTTAAACTGAAGAGACATCTACCAGAACAGAAAGCGAACAGAGCTTGTATTAGGTGTGTTGATGAGGGGAACAGGTGCTTTGTGTAGGAAGTCACATGTAGTTAAGCACATGAGATCTATCACGGTTTCCACCACAAATTAAACAAATCCTCCCTAGAAGATCATCTGGGCATCCTACAATGAAACTCAGTCCTAGTGCTCTCTACCTTGAAGTAGCATTAGATTCCACAAGTGAAGGAATTACTCCCTAAAGGGCTGTCCCTCATTTCACATAACAATCACAAACACAAACATATATTATGACTTGTGCCGCTTAACATGACCCTTCTTAAGGTTCAACGAATTTGCCAGGATGGATCATATAATTCACAGATACACTTGCATCAGTTATAAGGGACACTGTGAAGGGAGTGGATAAACAGTCAGGTAGAAGAAATACATGCCCAGGTGAGGAATGAAAGTGGGTTAGGGATTCTGTCCCTCTGGGAAAGGTCTTCCTTCAGGTATGTGGACATGCTCAGAATCCACAAGTTCTTCAAATGTGTTCTTTTGGACACTTTTATGTAGACCTCCTTACCTGGGCCTAACTAATTAAAACCTTATGCTTTTTCTTTTTGAGATTTTATATATATATGTGTGTATCTTAGAGGGAAGTTCGTTAACACACGTGTTCTAAGAGGAGGTGAAACATTTCGTCCTGCAGGGCAGCTAGTCAGGCTCCGGAAGTAAATAACTCAATAGCTTCAGGAAGTCCCTGAAACTAACCAGATTCACTAGTTTCCTTCCCCCAAGGATATATAAGTGCTGAGAGACACTGTCAAACAAGCCTAGCTACCTGGCAGAGACAGCAACAGCTGAGCTACCTGGAAGAGACAGTCTCAGCCTATTGAGCTGCGTCACTCAGGAACTCTAGCCTTTTAACTTTTTTTTTTTTAGTGGCTTTGGCCTTTTGATGATTTAGCTGTCTTTGAGTTATTTCTACTCCTGTAAGTAACCCTTCATCTGCACTCCTTCAAGTAATAAAATAAAACTCATTGGTTCCCCAAGTTGGTCTTTTATGGCATCAGTACTTTGTTCTGTCATTGGTTCCCTGTCTAGTATAGATAAATGCTGTTCATGATTCCCAAGAATAGTGTCACACAACACCTTGTTCATGAGGAATCAGCTTTACTTTTAATTCCTCATTTTCCTGGACTTTGGAGGATGAGTTGTAAGTTCCATTCTCTTAAACTTTGATTTTTCTAGGTCTGTGTCCCTATCTTGAAGCTAACTAGGGACCTGCTCCCACCAAACATTTTATTAGCATCCACAAAAACATGTGTTACTTTGGATAGCCCAAAGATTCTAGGAACCATGCTTCAGAAACCAGATATGTATTTCCTATTATATCACAGTGCCACAATTTATATGAGTTGGTTACATGTAAGAGCATGTTCTATAATTAGTAACATCAAAAATATTTCACACAATTTTTAGATCATCATACATTGCCATACTTTTTTAATATTATATATTGCATACCTTTAGAGTCAATATCTGTTATCAGGTTAGTTCTGAAAACAGCCATTTTCTCAATATATACCTCGAATATATGGCTGGTTTGAGCACTCTGCATCTGGATTCAGTGACCTTTAATTCGGGCACATGTCCCTAAATCCACAACTCCTCTCAGTGGCACCAACCTGCTTTGTTTTTCCTCCATTCATTTAACTTGTCAAATTTATGTCTTGCTTTTGAATTAATGGATGTTTGCAATTTCTTGCATCAATTTCCTGAAAATGAGCCAATCACGTAAGGTCATAAAAGCAGGTTTGTCATAAAATGCCTCTGATGAACAAGAACAATTCTGTAGTACAAAAAGTCTTTCAAAGCAAGAGTCACCCAGCAACACAGGCATACAGAGCTTGAGTTTTATGGTCCATATCAATATTTTACTGTGGTTACAAATCTAACGCAGATGCCAAGATAGTTTATGTTGCCAAATGGTTCTTTTATTTTGCAGCACATGGTGTGTGTTCTATTTAGCAGCGAACACATCTGCTAGAACATTTTTTTTCTTTTCTCTCTCCTTGCATTTGTGTGTGTATGCGTGTTTGTTTGCAATTCTAGTTCCTCCAAAGATACAAACTCATACATCAGCCCAATGCATGTTTTATGACTTATAAACATTGTTAAGCGATGCTGTTCTGAGCATTTGTGGGCTAGGAAATTACTGCTTTGGGAAAGGTATTTTTAGTGGCAAAAGTACGTTTCATTAATCTCAATTCTCCAGGTTTAGAACCTAAGCAGAGAAGGGCGACTCTGAAGGCAGCTGCGTTTTAGATTCCTTTGGGAGTATGCAAATCTAGCAAGGGCAGGGAGAAACAGGTGTTTTGTGCAATGCCATTCACTGGCTTTCTGCTTACCCTTCTTTACTGCACATTGGAATCTTTTGCCAGCTTGGCAGAAGAGTTTGTCAGAGGGAGGGGTGGAGAGATGGAGGAGCCGGAATAATAGCTCTTCATGCCAATGAAAACTAAGAGGTGTGTTGTTTTCAGAAGTCTCTGCCAGTCCTCCACCTCCAGCTTCACCTAGCCTGTCTTCCCCACTGAGTTGAATCAACATTTTCCGAAGCAGTGATCAATGAGGGGTGTTGCTTGGAGAGGAACTGAATGATTTAGCACAGTGGGGAGAAGGCAGATCGACATATGACAGCAGGAGGGAGGGGACAGACTGACAGTGGCTTTTCTAGCCCTTGAATCCATATGAAGAGAGGTGCATAATGGGAGAGATGGGCAGACAGAGCAAGTCTCCCCTTCCCCACACACACATACCACCTCTTTCTGTTAATCTGGTTATAAATTCCTTGGTTCCTTCTAACTCCCCTTAATCCACCTCATGTGCAGGAAACTAGCAGCCTCTACTATTTTAACTGACACACTGGAAACTTAGTTTCATCTTAATTTTGTTCTTTGATTTATAATAGAGAATACAAAAAGGAATATGGCTTTGGCCAAAGATAAAAGCTAATTTTTTCCTAATAAATACAGCTCTTAGCTGCTTGGGGAAGGAAGAAGATATAGATAACTGAATGGTGTCTAAAATTGCCAGCTGTCCTAAGTGCAGGAGAAAATAAGTGAGGATCTTGCAGACAGATTTAATATTGTGGTTATTGTAGTGGGCTAGGTATCCAGTCTCTGTAGGAGAAGGAAGGGGGATCAGCAGACAGAGAATGAACACACCCTTTAGACCAAAGAAGGAAAAATACCTTACTGAATCCACTGACAGAAGATGATAAACTGACCAATCCCTGGAATATCACTACCTGCCGTGTGTGTGTGTGTGTGTGTGTGTGTGTGTGTGTGTGTGTGTGTGTGTGTGTGT